>LPNX010507122.1:0-20897 GCA_001517045.1 Pseudotsuga menziesii | reverse complement strand
CCAAACGGGAACAGCTTTTGGAATGTCTTTTTCCGGGTTGAAGGATAAATCCCACTTGTTTAAGTACATACCTCTTGGGCCCATGAAGTAAGGCCCATTTCTGAAAATCAAGTCCCGATCCTCCTTCTTGTCGAAAATGAAGGTGAAATATCCCTTCCCACAGAAAATCTGCTGAACTTCCCCCTGGATTAGGGTTCTCCAATTTTTATTTAGCCATACCTCCACGGATCGAGGGGATGGCCACAATCCAGTAAACAGGCCTATGAGGCCTTTTTCCGACAGGGCTACTGCTTTTCTCTTTGAAGCAATGGAGTTAAGCTTAACTTCAGGGACGTCTACTCTCTTAACAAATTGAGATGAGGAGGCCACAGCGGACTGGGCGACTGGCTGAGAAGCGATGATGTTCTGGAAACGCTCCTCCAGCGCGTCAGGGTCAGGCGGATCCATGCAGGCCGCCGATAGGGCGGAGGCCCCCAGGCAAAACGGCTAGGGTTTTTAGAAATTCAGAGCGAGATCTCCTATCGTCTTATCCTCTAGGATCATCACCCTTTTATTAAAACAGGTCATTCTAATATTATACTTAAGTATAGTATTCTAGGCGATTGTTTTGGATTGAAAAAAACATGTTTATAGATAGGTAGACGAATATTAAATATGAAACATAAAATTAACACTGAAATGTGTAAATTTTGGAAAATAATTTGATACAAAAACATATTTTATGTAAATATAGGCCATATTAGAAACCAAAAATGACCAAATAGCGAATTTATTTAAAAAAAAAAACCCAAAAATAACCAATTGGTGAAATTTCGCCTCTAAAAATTACCCTGACTATAACATTGTAATAGGACAGTCAGAGATAGTTTTTTGTAATATGAAAGATCAATTAGCAGTTAATGACCGACTTAGCTAGAAATAGTATAAATATTTGCATTCTAATTGTGATTGTACACAACAGACAATGAAATAGACAAATAGAAACATAGTTGAAACTCTGAATTTTATTGTGTATTTTTCTGTTTTACTCTGTTTTGTTAGAAAACTCAGTTTTATTTTTTATGTTGGTTTGTTGTAGCACCTAAAGAAATTATAGTTTATTTGATGCGAATGTAGTTTATCAATTCAATAGAATATTTGTGTTAAGTCTAAGAACACACGGGTTATCAGAAAGTTGCTAAATAGTTTGCTGCAACTGAGTTGTTACTGTGTTGTAGATGATTGTCAGCTGTAACAGCCAGTTGTAAAAGTCGTGTAGATTGTTGTTAGGTGTAACAGCTTGCTGCAACATCATCTATAGAGTAATGTCAGCTGTAACAGCCAGCTGCAACAGTCTTGTAGGTGATTGATTTGAGTTATGTGAGCTCTACCAGCTGTAACAGCCAGACTGTTACAGTGTTGTATGTGTTTATTTGAGTCTTAAGTGAAGTTTAAAGTGCTACTGAACCAGAGAGCGGCACTCCCCTACCTTCCCCATAGTGGTATCAGAGCTTGGTTAAATTTTTAAGAGTACTTTTATTTGAGATGTCTACTAACATCAGTGTAGTGCAGCCACAAATTCGTGTGTTGACTGAAAGAAAATATGACACTTGGTTTATTAAAATGAGAACTATTCTACGTGCTCAGGATCTTTGGGAGTTTGTTACAATTGGGTATTCAGAACTAGCTGATCAAGTTGCTGAGTTGGCTTTGTCAAATGTTGAGCATGTTCTGTTGAAAGAAAATAGGAAGAAGGATAACAAAGCTCTTGGTCTTATTCAGCGAGGCCTGAGTGAATCCATTTTTCCAAATATATCAAGCGTTGAGTCTTCAAAGAAAGATTCGAACACTCTTGAAACCTGCTATCAAGGTGTGAACGAGGTGAAGAATGTTACGTTGCAGAAATTGAGAAGGGATTTTGAGAATCTGAAGATGAAGGATAGCGAGACTATTGATAGTTTTATGACAGAAGTCATGAATGTTGTAAACCGGCTACGAAAGTAAGGTGAAGACCTCAGCGTGTGATTGAAAAATTGCTGAGATGTTTGCCAAATAAGTTTGAAGCAGTGGTTGTTCCAATTGAAGAGTTTAAAAATATCAGTGAAATGCACATTGAAGAGTTGACTGGTTCTTTGATTGCTCATGAATCAAGAATGAACACGTATGATGATATTCCATTTGAAAATGCTTTTAAATCTCAGTTACATGTTACTAGAGGTAGAGGGAGAGGAAGAGCTAGTAACAGAGGAAGAGGAGGACAAAGTGTCGATCATAGTGATAGCAGAAATAATTCTGAATCTGAAGAGAAGTTACAACAAAGTACTCCTAGCATAAGGGGGAGTAGCAACAGAGTAGGGTAGCCAGGAAATCAAAGGTATGAAAGATCTAAAGTTCATTGTTCTTATTGTAAGAAATTTGGGCATTTTGTTAAAAAGTGTTGGAAGAAGAAAGCAGATACCAGTAAGTTGTCTACACACATCACAGATGAGATTGAAAATGAAGAGAAGCCTATGTTTTTTACTTGTAATGTCACCAGGAAATTTCAAAAGATATATGGTTTTTGGACAGCGCATGCAGCAACCACATGACTAGAAATAAGGGATTATTTTCAAAATTAAATACAAGAATTCAGTTTGAAGTGAAGTTAGGTAATGACAGTAAGGTAAAAGCTAATGGTAAAGGTGTGATTGGTGTATATGCGAAGAACGGTGAAAGAAGATCTATTCATGATATTTATTATGTTCCTAGTTTAATGTGTAATTTATTAAGTGTTGGACAATTGTTGGAGAAAGAATATAGAGTGTTCTTTAAGAACAAGGTATGCATTATGTATGATAAATATCCAAGTAAATAGTTGATTTCCATAGTAGAGATGACAAAAAATAGAATGTTTCCGCTGACTATGAGAAATGATTTGGATAACTCTTTGAATGCTTACAAAACTAAGTGTTTAGATCAATCATGGTTATGGCATTTGAGGTATGGCCATTTACATTTTGGTGTTTTAGATTTGCTATAGAAGAAGCAGATGGTAAAAGGGTTGCCCAGTATTGAGTAGCCAGCAAGCTCATGTGAGAGATATTGGGAAAGAATCATAGAGAGAAATTTATTTCTGGATTTTCATACAGAGCAAAGGCACCATTAGAGCTAGTACACACAGATTTGTGTGGACCGATGCAAACATCTTCTTTGACTGCTAATGTTTATTTTATGACTTACATTGATGATTACAGTCGAAAAACTTGGGTGTATTTGTTGAAACAAAAATCTCAAGCGTTTGATGTGTTTAAAATTTTTAAAGCTATGGCTAAAAAAGAGAGTAACAAAATTATTAAAGTCTTGAGATCAAATAGAGGAGGTGAGTATATGTCAAATGAGTTTATGCAATTTTGTAAATATTATGGAATTAAAAGACAGTTTAATGCTCGCTACACTCCACAACAAAATGGTGTAGTAGAAAGGAAGAATCGAACCATTATAAACATGGCTCGAAGTATGATGAAGGAGAAGCATCTTCCAAATGAATATTTGGGAGACGATGTTACTTGTTCAATATACATTCTGAATAAAATCCAAACTTTGAAGCATGAAAGAATGAGTCCCGCAGCAAGCATGGAGATGTAAGTGTAGCAACATATCTCATTTATGAATTTTTGGTTGTGTAGCTTATGGACATGTACCTGAAGAGATGAGGAGAAAGTTAGTTGACAGAAGTCAAAAAATTGTTTTTGTTGGATATAGTGAAGAATTTAAAGCATACAGACTATAATCCCATCACCAAGAAGTATGTTATCAGTAGAGATGTGTTGTTTAAGGAAGAAGAAGCATGGGATGGGATGGGAGGACAGATAACTCCACATACACCAGCAGTAACAACACTAGACATAGCACCCATAACTTGTGAACGTTTTGAACCATCAAATGTTGGTGGATGGCAAGGAACAAGATCAGAGGTAAGTAATGAATCAAATCCTACATCAGTGTCATTAAGAAACATAGTTAGAGGTCAAACGACTAGAGTTTTAAGAGAACTATATGATCAAAATGAAGAAGTAGATCAAGTTTCAAATTTTTCATTTATATATAGCATGTGATCCTGTAAATTTTAATGAGGCTGTTAAAAAGGATGTTTGGATAAAAGAAATGGATGAACAAATTGATGCCATAGAAATAAATACTACTTGGGATCTTGTAGATTTTCGTGAAGATAAAATTGTATTGGTGTCAAATGGATTTATAAGACTAAGTTAAATGTTGATGGTGATGTTGAAAAATATAAAGCAAGACTTGTAGCTTAGGGGTTTAGTCAACAACTTGGTATTCATTATAATGATAAATTTGCACCTGTAGCCAGACTTGATACGGTAAGAATGGTATTAGCTATTGTTGCTCATAATAAATGGTATGTACATCAAATGGATGTAATGTGTAAATTTTTAAATGGATCTTTAGAAGAAGAGGTTTATGTGAGACAACCTCCTAGATTTGAAGTTGATGGGAAAGAAGACAAGGTCTACAAATTAAAGAAAGCATTGTATGGATTGAAGCAAGCACCAAGAGTATGGTACAACAAAATTGATGAATATTTGAACAGTGAAGGATTCATTAGAAGTCCAAGTGAGCCAATGTTGTGTACAAAGGTAAACCAAGAAGGTGAAATATTGATTGTTTGCTTAAATGTGGATGATTTTATCTTCACTGGATATCTTTCTATACGCGAGTTCAAGAAAGCCATGAAAACATAATTTGAGATGACTGATTTAGGAATGATGAAATATTTCCTTGGTATTGAAGTAACACAATCTGAAGATGATATTTTTATAAGTCAAACTAAATATGAAAATGATGTACTGAAAAGATTCAGAATGATGAATTGTAAGCCAACTGTAACTCCAATCACAACTGGCACAAAACTAAGTAAGGAAGATGATGGGTCAAAATTTGATCCAATGTTGTATAAGAGATTGGTAGGAAGTCTAATGTACCTAACTGCAACAAGACCTGATATAATGTTTGCACTAAGTTTGATTTCAAGATTTATGGAATTGCCAAAGAATACCCACTGGAAAGCTAAAAAAGGATTCTAAGATATATTGTTGGAACAACAAATTTTGGTATCCAATATACATCTAATTCAAATTTTAAGTAGATTGGATATACTGAAAGTGATTTTGCAGGTTCTATCAATGATAGAAAGAGAACATCTAGATATGTGTTCAGTTTTGGATTGGGATTAGTAGCTTGGGCATCAAAGAAGCAGCCCATAGTGACACTATCTTCTACTGAGGCAGAGTATGTTGCAGCAAAAAAAACTGCATGTCAAACTGTATGGATGATAAGAACTCTTTCTGAGTTACAACATGAACAAAATGAACCAACTCAAATATTCAGTGACAATAAATCAACTATTACACTATCAAGAAATCATGTCTTTCATAAAATAAGTAAACATATTGATACAAGATATCATTTTATTCGAGAACTGATAAATAACAATGAAATCAGTGTGGAAATTTGCAGGTTAGAAAATAAGTTTGCAGATCTATTTATAAAACCTTTGGGAAAAGAGTTGTTTGAGCTTCATAGAAAAATCATTGGAGTTTGTAAGTTGTAACAGAAATCTAGTGTTACAAAATTTTGTTTTTGAGTGTAGTAATTAAGGGGGAGAATGTTAGAAGTGGTTAATTACTCCATCGCTGAGCTGGTGCAAGCTAATGCTAGTCACTTATGATGCGTTCGTTGCAATGGACTTCTGGAAAAACAGGAATTTGAATGTCAAAAAGCAATATTAGAGGTACCTACACAACTTTTTGGAATATGGTGTAACAATATGAAACATGGATGATCAGATTACCTTCTGGAATATATAACTTTTATTTATGGAAACTAAGAATAAATTCCAAAAAATGAGGTTCTTCTAAGGTTGGTTTGTTATATTTTTCGCAAAAAATAATGAATACATTTGCGTTGGTCCACTCGTTTGGTATGCAAATGGTGGAATTTTGTGAAAAATATTATATAGAGTTGTAGATAACAAGTGTGTCTAGTGCAACGTTATTTTTCCATATTTATTTATGTTACATTTTTTATTTTTCAAATTAAGGAAGTCAGTGACACCCTAAAATAAAAAAGTCGATCATTGGTCCACCACATCTTGGTCTTAACATAGTCAATGAATGATATTTTTTTTAGGATGTAGGTTTTTGTGTCTTTTTGTGCGGGTTCTTTTCTGTTTTTTAAATAGGTGAGGCAATCAAAATTTATAGTCGAAGCAAATATCCTACCTTTTGTGTTAGATTGACGTTAGTCCATTTAAAATTAAATAAAAAATAGAAAAAGATAATAGATTTAAATAAAAATTACATATTCAGAATCTACAGACAGAGCCACACAAGTGTGTGGATTTTCATTAACAGTGGACAAGCGTGGCATATGGAAAATCATGCACAAAATAAGAGAAGTGGTACAAAACAAGTTTTTATGTCATAAGATAGTCCAAACCTAAAACCAAAGTAGGCAGCCAAGTCATCCACCATGTTGGTTGGAAAAAAGGTGCTGCCAAAATTCTAAATTTAAATCACGTGCACGCATAGTTTAAAACATAACACACATGCACTAAAAGCGCGATCATGCTCTATGGGTGTGCACGCACTAAAAGCACATTCGCATTACTTTGTGTGCATGTGCGCATTTGCTAAGTAAACACTTTGTTTTGATTTTATTTTCAAGCATTTGCAATGAAATAATGATGATGAGAGGAGGAGGATGACAATGATGATCAAATGAGGATGATGACTATGATGATGAGGAGGAGGATGATGACAATGATGATGATGAGGATGATGACTATGATGATGATGATGACAATGATGATGATGAGGATGATGCCTATGATGATGATCAGGATGATGATGACAATGATGATGATGAGGATGATGACTACGATGATGAAGAGGATGAGGATGATGATGGTGATGATGATGATGATGATGACGATGATTACAATGATGAGGATGATGATCACGATGACTATTACTATGATGACAGTGATTATGATGATGATGATAATGATTGCGATGATGAGGATGATGATGTTGATGAAGAAGATGATGATGATGATGAGGATGATGATGACTATGAAGATGACTATGAGGATGAAAAATGATGGTGATGATGATGAAGATGATGACGAGGATGATGCTGATGCTGATGATGATGAGGAACAATGATGATGATGATGATGATAATGATGATTGTGATGATGATGATAAGGATGATTTCAATGATGAGGATGAGGATGATGACTATGATGATGATGATGAGGATGACGATGATGATGATGAACAATGATGGTGATGAGGATGAGGACGAGGATCATGATGATGACGACGACGATGAGGAACACTGATGATGATGATGATAGGTTTAGTTGAAAATTTTCTTTGATTTTATTTCCAAGCATTTGCAATGGAATGATGATGATGAACAATGATGATGAGGAGGAGGAGAATGATGACAATGATGATGAGGAGGATGATGACTATGATGATGATGAGGATGATGATGATGGCAATGATGATGATGATGGTGAACAACGATGGTGATGATGAGGATGATGATGATGATGATGATGACGACGAACAATGTTGGTTATGATGATGATGATGAGGATGATGACAATCATGATGATGAGGATGATGACCATGATGATGAAGAGGATGACGATGATGATGATAACGACGATGATTACGATGATGAGGATGATGATGTTGATGACAACGATGATGAGGATGGTGAGGATTATAATGACTATGATGATGAACAATGATGGTGATGATGATGATGAGGATGAGGATGATGATCACGATGACTATTACTATGACGACAGTGATTATGATGTTGATGATTGCGATGATGAGGATGATGATGTTGATGACGAAGATGATGTTGATGATGAGGATGATGATGACTATGAATATGACTATCAGGATGAGAAATGATGGCGACGATGATGAAGATGATGACGAGGATGATGACGATGCTGACGATGATGAGGAACAATGATGATGATGATGATGATGATAGGGATGATTTCAATGATGATGATGAGGATGATGACTATGATGATGATGAGGAGTAGGAGGAGGATGATGACGAGCAATGATAGTTATGATGATGATGATGAGGATGAGGACGAGGATGATGATGACGATGATGGTGATGAGGAACAATGATGATGATGATGATAGGTTTAGTTGAAACTTTGCTTTGATTTTATTTCCAAGAATTTGCAATGGAATGATGATGAGGAGGAGGAGGATGATGACAATGATGATGAGGAGGAGGATGACAATGATGATGAGGATGAGGAGGAGGATGATGACGATGATGACGATGATGATAGTGAATGATGATGGTGATGATGACGATGATGATGAGGATGAGGGTGAGGAGGAGGAGGAGGAGGAGGATGACGATGATGAACAATGTTGGTGATGATGATGATGAGGATGAGGATGATGACAATGATGATGATGATGATGAGGATGATGACTATGATGATGAAGAGGATGAGGATGATGACAATGACGATGATGATGATGATGGCGATGATTACGATGAGGAGGATGGTGATGTTGATTATGACGATGATGAAGAGGAGGAGGATTATAATGACTATGATGATGAGGATGATGATCATGATGACTATTACTATGATGACAGTGATTATGGTGATGATGATGATGATTGCGATGATGAGGATGATGATGTTGATGACTAAGATGATGATGAAGATGAGGATGATGATGACTATGAGGATGAAAAATGATGGTGATGATGATGAAGATGATGACGAGGATGATGACTATATTGATGATGATGAGGAACAATGATGATGATGATGATAAGGATGATTTCAATGACAATGATGAGGATGATGACTATGAGGATGAGGATGAGGATGATGACGACAATGATGATGAACAATGATGGTGATGATGACGATGATGAGGACGAGGCTGATGATGATGATGATGACAATGAGGAACAATGATGATGATGATGGTAAGTTTAGTTGAAACTTTGCTTTGATTTTATTTCCAAGCATTTGCAATAGAATGATGATGATGAGGAGGAGGATGATGACAATGATGATGACTATGATGATGATGATGGTGATGATGATGATGAAAAATGATGGTGAAGATGATGATGATGAGGATGAGGACGAGGATGATGATGATGACAATGACGATGAGGAACAATGATGATGATGATGATAGGTTTAGTTGAAACTTTGCTTTGATTTTATTTCCAAGCATTTGCAATGGAATGATGATGATGAACAATGATGATGAGGATGATGAGGATGATGATGACGACGATGATGAACAATGTTGGTGATGATGATGATGAGGATGATGACAATGATGATGATGAGGATGATGACTATGATGATGAAGAGGATGAGGATGATGATGATGATGATGAGGATGAGGATGATGATGATGATGATGAGGATGAGGATGATGATGATGACGATGATGAATAATGTTGGTGATGATGATGATGATGAGGATGATGACAATGATGATGATGAGGATGATGGCTATGATGATGAAGATGATGAGGATGATGAGTATGATGATGATGATGATGACAATGATGATGAACAATGATGGTGATGATGATGATGATGAGGATGAGGATGAGGATGACTATGACGATGACGACGATGAGGAACAATGATGATGATGTTGATAGGTTTAGTTGAAAAATGTTGGTGATGATGATGATGAACAATGATGGTGATGATGATGATGATGAGGATGAGGATGAGGATGACTATGACGATGACGACGATGAGGAACAATGATGATGATGTTGATAGGTTTAGTTGAAAAATGTTGGTGATGATGATGATGAGAATTATGGTGATGAGGATGATGACTATGATGATGAGGATGAGGATAAGGATGATGATGATGACGATGACAATGATGATGAAAAATGATGGTGATGATGATGATGATGAGGATGAGGATGACGATGACGATGACGATGATAGGTTTAGACTATATTGTAGTGGTGATGATGATGATAGGTTTTAGACTATATTGTAAAAATACTTGAAATAATCATGAATATGAAGTCGTTCTTGAAGAACGTTAGTCATTAAATGAAATAAACATTAGTGAGTAAATGCTCTAAATGTTAAACAAGGGCATGCACATGTTTAAGTTTACATGTGCGTCAATGCGCATGCACGGTATTATACATGTGTGCGCGTGCTTAAAGGCGTGTGCACACACCTATTAGTAGGTAAAAAAATAGAGTTCTGGATTATCGGGATTGCTACCTGTTTTCATGAGTTTTCTTTTGTTGTTTGCACATTTTGTGCTCCTGAACTGTGCAATTTGGATCACAATCCTTCACCACTCTTTGATCTAATGGATAGAAGCTCACTCCTGGAATCTAACAAACATATTCAATGGTCCTGGAAGTTAGTGGAAATATTCACACTACAAGTTTTCATTGGAAGAAGAGATCATTTTGAATAGGTATGGTGAATTGTAAATAATTGTTTTAATTAACAAGTTTTCAGATCATTTCATTGATTTATGTTTTATGATATGCCTACAAAAATATCTCTCTCATAGACAACATTTAATTTCACAAGAATAAATCCCAGCTTCACATGTAAACAAGTATCATATTCTCCATACAAGATGAAGTATGCAATGTTAACTAATTTACATTTGCACATGAATATATTTTGATTTTACACAATGATGGCATAGATGATGTTATATCTTGAGACTCTTCAATTTAAAAAAAAAAACTTTGAAGTAATCATGGGAGAGGGTACATATTGAGTAGTTCACCAAGTTGTCCATATTCTCTATATAAAATGAAGTATGCAATGTAGACCAATAACCATTTTCACATGAATATATTTCGATTTTCTAGAAGGATGGCATAGATCAGGTTCTCTATTGAGACTCTTCAATTTGTATAAAAACCTTGGAAGCAATCATGGGAGAGGGTCCATATTGAACAATTCACCAACTTGTCCATGCTCTCCTCTTCATGTTAGATTTATCATAACATGCCTTTGAGCTTGACAGGGATGCCTCTACCTCAATGATTTCTCCTTTTTTCGAGGGATTTGCAACCTCCTCATTTCACTCATCTTCTTTTGACATCCAATAATTTTTGAACACAAAGGAAGTCAGAATCCTATAGCTGTAATACCTACAAACTTGACTATGTTTACTGGACTCAAATAGAGTATCAATGCCAATAATTAGCATACTAACATATCTGTAATTTAGTTATTTATGTTGGAACGCGTCAGGTATCTTGTATAATGGAACTAATACCTTATTTTTTGCTTCTTATGCATGGTTAGACCTCATAGTTTTGATAAAGAAACTTTTGGATATGGGAAACTCATGTAACAGAGCAAGAAAAACTAGAAGGAATGTGCCCATTGAAAAGGAAAATGAGGTAAGAGAAAAGGCCAGGTTGGAAATGGAGAGAGTGAGACATGGTCCATACATTTCCACTGATACTACATCCGATCATAATTGAGTTGATGACATAACAACCTCTACTTCAAAACCATGGGTGAAGCGGTTGTGTCCAATGGACCCAACTCAAGTTCCAACATCAATAAGGTCTCCAACCAACAATCCATCAACAAGACATGTTGAAGATCTTGAAGACATAGGTGTATTGAGAGACATTGAGTATGAAGCATTGGACCTAGGAGCAATGATTAATTTGCAATCTCTTCTAGAAGACCGCAACCATGTCAAGCATACTCCCAATATGGATTGACATGTGAATGATTCACCACAACAAAGAAGCCCTGGGATCCATAGCTCATGTCGACCTTCCCTACCTCAACTGTCTACTGCAAGAAAAAAAAATCCTAGACGTATCCATGTGGATGAAAGTTGTATGTCAGGCCTTGAAGGTAAGTTTCCCAAATGCACTATCGATTAGCAATGTAACAAATTAATGAAGGAATATTTTGAATCCAAAGGCGATGTAGGTAAATGTCAATTATTACTATGTTTGTTAAATTCAAATTGTTTAGTTGTTGTTAGGAGAATTCTGGGCATAAAGATGGTTAGATGTTTAGATGCTAACAATCATATTGTTAGAAATCTCCATTCTGCTTTTAATACAATTGGGAAGATGTCCCATACTAAAGATCTTTGTGCGGCTCATCGTGTGTTATCAGAACCAATTGTAAGCAAGTCCATATGACAACGTTGCCTCCTTTCACACACTTCTCAAATACTTAAATTAAATAGAAAAAATGTTCATAAGTACTCTATTATAAGAGAAAATCTGCAGACTCAAGGCGGAAAAGATTGTTGGGATTTTATCGGCAGGTTGCCTCATCGAGGTATGAAGCTAATTGATGTTGTCAAGGAATTAGTACAAAGGTTCTGGCATGATCATACTAGACCTTCACCTAATCAAAGAGATGTGCGAAAGCTGAGAAAAGATTCTACTAAATGTGAACCCCACGTCAAACACTTCCTTGACACAACACAGACTAAACTCTATGAGAGATTGAAGAATGAGCACACACAATTGAACTTCGGCCAAAGGTCCTTTGAGAAATGTAAACCATGGTACATTCGTATATGCATTGATAAAAAACATTTTGTTGTAGATACCATGTAAAATATGAATATTTTTACGACACGTATAAACATATATTTTTTCATTTGCATACTAACCTTGAGCAGGGATGCAATGAATCCGTAATACCACCGAATGCATCGAGATATTTTATCGTCAGCATCATGTGTCCAAGGCATGAAGGACAAAAATACTATGGAAAATCATGTCTATATGGGAATCGTTCCAGGTGCAGTGGGTTTTCTCTTTTGAACCATTGCATTCATGGAATTCGTGACCATCAATTTGGCAATATGAGCGTGGAGATGAAGAGCTTCAAGTACGTAACCTATCAATTATATAGTGCGAAGGAAAGTAAAAAGATTACATTGGTGAAGTCACAAGTGAAAATCATTATTGCATGTTTTTCCTCTTACATGTTCAGTTTCTACATATACATTCTTTAAAGGTCACATTCTAATGCGACCCCTGTTTTCATGGAAATAGATATGGGTATGTGATTTTTTGATGGATTTCTATAATAAAACCGAGTAGTATGTTCAACATGTGCACATAGCGTGATGGCGGGATGAGTAGTACAGAAAATGCAGGGACAACTTTCCCATTGGGACCATATTGTCAATTGTGGATTTTGCAGAAAACTACACCCTTCAGCCACAAAATGAAATTCAGAGTCAATACTACCATTCCGACCAAGTCATCATCATGGTACATATTGTGTATAGGCATGGCCCTAAGAGCAGTGTTAACAATAGGATAATACAGAAGGAGACAAACTTTTACATAAGTGATGATAGATGCCATGATCTGCATTATGTGAAACACTGTTTTCAAATTTTCTATGATCAGCTAAAGGAGGGATAGTATACAGATGGATCAGCATTGGATATGGTCCGATGGTTGTGCGGTCCAGTTCAAAAATTCCTAAGTCTTCCAATGGATGAGTATGTTACATAAGACTTATAATGTGCCGCATATATGGAACTACTTTGAGACCGGGCATGACAAAGGTGAGCATGACAGGGCCGGTTCATGCATCAAGACTGCACTACGAAGGGAAGAGATGAGGTTTACTAGAAACCCCCATATCAAAGATGTAACATCCATAGTTCAATGGTGCTCTGCAACAATGTCAGACTGAACTTCAATGGTTGGAAGGCCAGTCAGGAATTTTTGTCATGTGGTTCACATAGATCGATCACGTTCCTATAGTTGCAGCATAGTACAGGGAACACATGGATTTCATTCAGTTCGAAGCTCAAACAACCCCTTATTTGAAATATGGATGCAGAAACTTGCTTGATTTTGCAGCCCTTGTAGTAGTGGTGAATGGGATGAATGTTAATGCATGGATTGGGTTGATGATTGGGATCATGTGTCACTTGCAGTAGACCCACATGTAGTCGGTGAAACAACCCACTTAGAGGAGGGTCAGTCAGTGATTTCGACAGACTATGACCATATCTCAGATCTTGTACAACCAGGACACATATATGCAGTTATTTCCCCGAAAGACAATGAATGGGGCACGGATTATTGGTTGGCATGATGCATTTGAGGTAAGAAATCCCGAACAGATCATTTATTGATGATGAATGCAATGAATTTCCTATTGGCTCGATGGTGGTTGATGGTGAATATCTTACACTAGATGGGAAATCAAGAAGAACTAGTGGGCATGTATTCATGGATTACAGACCAGGTTCTATGGTCTATCACTTCACAAAGTTGATTGTTGGCACAAACATCCATCTACAGACAATTTCAATGAAGAACTAAACCAAGGTACATTACTTCTTTCCTCATTTAGAGCATGAGAGATTGATGGAGGAAATTAGCAACAAAGAGGATCCAGCTGGCTATATTGAATGAGATTGGCTAATTGCACTTACACTCCACTTGGATGCCAGTTGCATGAGTGGTTGAAATTGACAGCTACTATTAAAAGACAAGATGATCATGATAACTTTCTCTGCTTTCTATGTGAACTCTGCAAAATCCTTTCCCTTTCCATCTATATCGATGTCATGTCTAGATTTATATCATGTATAGATACTTATTACCAAGTATGATATGTTTTATGCACCATCTTGGTAATAAGTATCTATACATGCTATATATTCATACATGACATCGATATAGATGGAAACGGAAAATATTTTGTAGAGTTCACATAGAAAGCACAACAAGTTATCATGATCGTCTTGTCTTTTAATAGTAGTTGTCAATTTCAACCACTCTTGGAACTAGCATCCAGATTTTGACATGTTAGCTTGCACAAGCACATGATTCTCTACATTTGACTATGCAAGAATACAAATTTTCATCATTTGCATTCTCAATTCCTTCCATTTTTTTTTAATTAGAGATTTAATTATTTGAATGTAACTTTCAAGTGAAATTTTTTGATGCATATATCTTCAATAGACACCCTTCACTGGTTTAATCTTTCACCCATTTTTCTCTTACCTTTGCTACAGGAGTTTAAACATCATGTCCTTCATAGGTTTGCTAACTATGAACTTTATATTTTTGTCTACTTGTCCTGCCTGGTAAACCACTATCTTTGCAACATTCTCTCCAATTCGTGTTTCATTGAGATACTATTGAAAAAATAATTGCTCTAATATTGTGAAATGGTATTTGACTTGTGGATTATGCTTTCATCTCTAAATTTTAATTTCTATTCTAGTAAGTTTTTATCCTTCTTATATTTGAGTCAATAATTATAATTGAATGATAACGAAGAAGGTATAACATAGAGCAAGGTCAAAGAGTTGTTCATGTTTAAGAGATAGAGTTTCTATAACATTTCTTCTATCCTTTTTTGGAGAAATATAGTTCATGCCCAATATTTGTTGTGTTGGACCCAAATCCTTCATTGAAAATTGAATTCCCAAGCCCTTCTTCAACCTTTTAATAATTCTCTTACCATGCCCAACAATTAGCATGTCATCCCTGATCGAGAGTGACCAAGTGTCCCTAAATGACATTTTCATGTGACTTACAGCTTGACATAACTCGACAACCGGAGGTAGGATCAACGTGACGAATAATTCGTTGGTCTCCTGGCATGCCATTACCTCTAGAGGACCCTCTCCACTATGTTTGCATGGCCCAGTGACTCCACTGTGCATCAGTTTCATAAACTAGGGTTTTTGCCCAGTTTCCTTCAATGCAACTCTCGCATTGGTGGGTCAACTATGAAAAACCTTTCTCCGTGCTAGTCTTGGTGGTGTTCCCATGTCGAAATTAGCCTCACACACTTGTCTGAGCCAAGGGAATGCAATCTTTCTGCTCTATTTGGTTTTTCGCACCTGGACCGAGAGTGACCAAGTGTCCCTGAACGACATTTTCATGTGACTTACAACTCAACATAACTCGAAAATAAAAGGTTGGATCGATGAGTCGTTGACTCCATTGGTCTCCTAGCATGACATTACATTTAGTGGGCCCTTTCCACTATTTTTTCATGGCCCAGTGACTTCACTGTGCATCGGTCTCATAAACAAGGGTTTTGCTCAGTTTCGTTAAATGCAACTCTCGCATTAGTGGGTCAACTCTGAAAAACCCTCCTTTGTGCCAGTATTGGTGGTGCTCCCATGTCGGCATTGACCATACACACCTGTTGGATCCAATTGCATGCAATTTTCCTACTGTGTTTGGTTTTTCTCTCTCGGACCAAGAGTGACCAAGTGTCCTTGAACGAAATTTTCATGCGACTTGAAACTCAACATAACTCGGCAACCAGAGGTCAGATCGACAAGTTGTCAACTTTGTTGGTCTCTTAGCATGCCATTACCTCTAGTTCTCCCTCTCCACTACGTTTGCATGGCCCAGAGACTCCACTATGCATCAGTTTTGTAAACTAGGGTTTTGCTCAATTTCCTTTAATGTAATTCTCACATTGGTGGGTCAACTCTGAAAAACCCTCCTCCATGACAGTATTGGTGGTGTTACCATGTCATCATTGGCCATACACACCTGTCGGAGCCAACGACATGCAATATTGCTGCTCCATTTGGTTTTTTGCTCCTGGACTGAGAGTGACCAAGTGTCCTTGAATGGCATTTTCATGCGAATTGCAACTCAGCATAACTTGACAAGCGGAGGTCGGATCGATTAGCCGTCGACTCAATTGGTCTCCTAGCATGCCATTACCTCTCGTGGGCCCTCTCCACTGCATTTGCATGGCCCAGTGACTCCACTGTGCATGGATTTCGTAAACTAGGGTTTTGCTCAGTTTCCTTCAATGCAACTCTCACATTAGTGGGTAAACTATGAAAAACCATCCTCCATGCCATTCTTGGTGTTTTTCCCATGTTGGCATTAACCATACACACCTGTCAGCGCCAACGGCATGCAATCTTGCTACTCCATTTGGTGTTTTGCTCTCGAACTGAGAGTGACCAAGTGTCCGTGAATGACATTTTCATGCAACTTGCAAGTCAACATAACTTGGCAACCGGATTTCGGATCGATGATTTGTCGACTCTGTTGGTCTCCTCACATGCCATTACCTCTAATGGGACCTCTCCACCGTGTTTTCCTAGCCCAGTGACTCCACTATGCATCAGTTTCGTAAACAAGGGTTTTGCTTAGTTTCCTTCAATGCAACTCTCGCATTGGTGGGTCAACTCTGAAAAACCCTCCTTTGTGCAAGTCTTGGTGGTTTTCCCATGTCGACATTGGCCATACACACTTGTTGAAGCCAACGACATGAAATCTTGATGCTCCGTTTGGTCTTTCGCTCCCGGACCGAGAGTGACCAAGTGTCCTTGAACGACATTTTCATGCGACTTGCAACTCAACATAACTCAACAATCGAAGGTCGAATTGATGAGCCATTGACTCCGTTGGTGTCCTGGCATGCCATTACCTCTAGTTGGACCTCTCAACCACATTTGAATGGCCCAGTGAATCCACTATGCATAGGTTTCATAAACTAGGGTTTTTCTCAGTTTCCTTCAATGCAACTCTCGCATTGCTGGGTCAAAAAACCTCCTCTGTGCCAGTCTTGGTGGTGTTCCCATGTCAACATTGGACATACACACTTGTTGGAGCCAATGACATGCAATATTGCTGCTCCATTTTGGTTTTCTCTCCCAGACCGAGAGTGACCAAGTGTCCATGAACGACATTTTCATGTGACTTGTAACTCCACATAACTCGACAACCAGAGGTCAGAACGACGATCCATCAACTTTGTTGGTCTCATGGCATGCCATTACCTCTAGTGGGACCTCTCCACCATGTTTTCATGGCCCAGTGACTCCAATGTGCATCAGTTTCATAAACTAGGGTTTTGCTCAGTTTCCTTCAATGCAACTCTCGCATTGGTGGGTCAACTCTGAAAAAACCTCCTCCATGCCAGTATTGGTGGTGTTCCCATGTCATCATTAGCCATACACACTTGTCAGATCCAACGTCATGCAATCTTGTTGCTCCGTTTGGTTTTTTGCTCCCGGACCGAGAGTGACCAAGTGTCCCTAAACGACATTTTCATGCGACTTGCAACTCAACATAACTCAACAACTAGAGGTCAGATCGATGAGCCATTGACTCCGTTGGTATTCAAGAATTCCATTACCTATATTGGGCCCTCTCCACTGCATTTGCATGGCCCAGTGACTCCACTGTGGATTGGTTTCATAAGCTAAGGTTTTGCTCAGTTTCCTTCAATGCAACTCTCGCATTGGTGGTTCAACTCTGAAAAACCCTCCTCCGTGCCAGTCTTGGTGGTGTTCCCATGTCGGAATTGTCCATACACACCTATTGGATCCAATGACATGCAATATTGCTGCTCCATTTGGTTTTTCGTTCCCAGACCGAGAGTGACCAAGTGTCCCTGAATGACATTTTCATGCAACATGCAAATCGACATAACTCAACAACTGGAGATCGGATCGACGATTCATCCACTCCGTTGGTATCCTGGCATGCCATTACCTCTAGTGGGTCCTCTCCACCACTTTTGCATGGCCCAATGACTCCACTGTGCATCGGTTTCGTAAACTAGGGTTTTTCTCAGTAGATTTATTGATGTTGTAATTTGTTGTAATAAGAGGTTATAGATATGTTATATGCTTGGAAAGAGTGCCCTAAAGGGATGTATCTTCATGGTGTTAACGTACACTTGGACTAGGGTTTATTTTGTTGGGTTGCCTTGTGATATTAGTATGAAAATAAGTGAAATATTAGACCATAGTGACCACCTTCACACACATGTTGAGGAGAACAAATGAGCATAGTAACCACCTTGGCACACATATTGAGGATACACATTGGAGCATTGTAACCACCTCTGACACATATGTCGAGGAGCATTGGGAACAAGAAGATGTGGTACACAACTAGAGGAGGAATGCATTACATGATGAAACTTGGATATGCATAAGGACACTAGGGTTTATATATATAAGTAAACCTTGGAGAAGGAGATATAATGCTAGAGGAATTGATGGTTGTCTTGTGGAATCTATAGCTCTTGTTGTCAAGGCAAAGGAGGTAGAATTAGGGTTCCAACCCTGTAGAAGATACAAAGAAAAGAGATAATGTCTTTGGTGATATTGCAGTCTAGTTATTGTTTGATACATTGAGGTTAGGGAAAGACCATGGAAAACTTAACTTGATAAGTCTTGAGATTCTTTTGATTCCTTGCTTAGAAGAAGATTTTTTTAAGTTTAGTTGATTTTCCATGGAAGTCTTGGTGCTTGTGTTGATGCAATAGACAAGACCTAGGGTTTGAGGAATCATCCTAGGATAGACATGTTGACGTTGAAACGGATGCTAGACTTGTCTGAAATGCCATGTTCTTCTATGATGAAAGATGATTAGGGTTTATAAACCCTAACGAGGAAAAAAATTATAGTGTGGATACCTTAATGCATGCTAGGGTTTCATGAACTACAATCTCATTGAGACTTGCATAATGGGGTTTCATGAACTACAATTGCATGCTATAACTAGGGTTGAGAAGTTATGAGATGAAACACATGTACATGTACAAATTGAAAACCCACTATGGTTTTGTGAACTACAATTGCATGCTATAACTATTGTTGAGAAGTTATGAGATGGAACTAGGGTTTTGTGACCTCTTTAAAAGCTATGAGATGGAAGTAGAAACACATGTACATGTACACATCCAAAACCAACTAGGATTTTATGAACTACAAATTGCATGCTATAACTAGGGTTGAGAAGTTATGAGATGGAAATATGGATTTATGCACTCTTTACAAGTTATGATATGGAAAAGAGAAACACACATATGGTTTCATGAACTACCATTGCATGCTAGGTTTTCAAGAACTATAATCTCGTTGAGACATTTATACTAGGGTTTCATGAACTACAATTGCATACTACAGTTTCATGAACTATAATTGCATGCAATAGTTTCATGAACTACAAATTGCATGCTATAACTAGGGTTGAGAAGTTATGAGATGGAAGTAGGGTTTTATGACCTCTTTACAAGTTATGTGATGGAAAAGAGAAACACACCTACAGTTTCATGAACTACCATTGCATGCTAGGGTTTCATGAACTACAATCTCATTGAGAATTTCATACTAGGGTTTCATGAACTACAATTGCATACTAGGGTTTCATGAACTACAATTGCACGCTATAGTTTCATGAACTACAAATTGCATGATATAACTAGGTTTGAGAAGTTATGAGATGGAAATATGGATTTATGAGCTCTTTACAAGTTATGAGATGGAAAAGAGAAACACACCTATGGTTTCATGAACTACCATTGCATGCTAGGGTTTCATGAACTATAATCTCATTGAGACATTTATACTAGGGTTTCATGAACTACAATTGCATACTACGGTTTCATGAACTACAATTGCATGCGATAGTTTCATGAACTACAAATTGCATGCTATAACTAGGGTTGAGAAGTTATGAGATGGAAGTAGGGTTTTATGACCTCTTTACAAGTTATGTGATGGAAAAGAGAAACACACTTGCAGTTTCATGAACTACCATTGCATGCTAGGGTTTCATGAACTACAATCTCGTTGAGAATTTCATACTAGGGTTTCATGAACTACAATTGCATACTAGGGTTTCATGAACTACAATTGCACGCTATAGTTTCATGAACTACAAATTGCATGCTATAACTAGGTTTGAGAACACTAGTGGAAAATGAGAGATTAGTGACCAAAAAAATGACCAAAATCCGCATATCAATGACCACTTTTGGTTTGGCGATCGCTGGTGGCTAATTTACG
>LPNX010507121.1:0-200167 GCA_001517045.1 Pseudotsuga menziesii | reverse complement strand
AGCCTTTTTCAACTCTCTTTTGATAGATACTATATAATCGTCATTATTTCCTGTGATAAGCAAATCATCCACATAGAAAACTAGATATACAACCGATCTTCCAACTTTATTGACAAATAAAGTTGCATCATCTATATTGAAGTGCTTATAATTCAATTTGAGAAGATGCTCAATTAACTTTTCATACCAAGCTCAGGGTGCTTGCTTTAAACCATATAAAGATTTGACTAATTTGCATACCTTTTGTTCTTGACATTTGATAGCAAAGGCTTCAGGCTGATCCATATACACATCTTCTTTTAAGTCTCCATTCAAAAATGCGGTTTTAACATCCATGTGATGTATCTTTCATCCTTTTTGTGCTGCTAATGAAAACAAAGTTCGAATGGTGCCCCATTTAGCTGTAGGAGCAAATGTTTCTGTGTAATCAACACCTTCTTTCAGTGCATACCCTTTTTCTACAAGTCTCGCTTTGTGTTTGTCAAGTGAACCATCTGCTTTATACTTATTTTTATATATCCACTTGCATCCAATTGGAGGGTTCACCAACCTCCAAGTTCCATTTTTTATGAGAGCATCATACTCTCTTTGCATGGCACTTTTCCATACATCACTATTTACTACTTCTTGAAAAGATGCAGGTTCATCAAATGCATGAAAGTTTAATTCACAATCTAATGTTACAAAATCATCATACCTTTTAGGAAATGTCTTAGTCTGTATTGATCTACGAACTTCTTCTTGTTGTGGTATTTGCTCTGTTTCTTCTTTAAGAGCAGGTTCTACATTATCCATGATACTTAGTTTATCCATTCCATTAACAATATCATCAACTGTCTCATCTTCTGTTTCATCAACTTGTGCATTAGAATCATCAACTTGTGCATTAGAAGGAAATTCCAAAATCATCATACCTTTTAGGAAATGTCTTAGTCCGTATTGATCTACGAACTTCTTCTTGTTGTGGTGTTTGTTCTGTTTCTTCTTTAAGATCAGGTTCTGCATTATCCATGATACTTAGTTTATCCATTCCATTAACAATATCATCAACTATCTCATCTTCTGTTTCATCAACTTGTGCATTAGAAGGAAATTCCAAAACTTGACCTTGACTTAGAACAAGAATCCCCCCTTCAATATTTGGAAGTTCATTATCCATTTCATGATAGATTTTTTTAGAATGAAAGCTATCAAGCTTAGCAAGTTGTTTATCAATAGTGAGTGCATCTTTCTCAAACTCAAGAAATATAACATCTCTAGAAACAATAAACTTCCTGTTATCTTCATCATACAACCTATAAGCTTTAGAAGTATTAGAATATCCCAAAAAAATACACTTCTGACTTCTTGCTCCCAATTTATGTCTTTGTTGCTCAAGAATCAAAGCATAACATGTGGAACCGAAAATTCTAAAATGCTTGACAACTGGAAGATGATCATGCCACATTTCATAAGGTGTTTTGTTTTGTAGTGCAGCAGAAGGACATATGATTCTTAATGTAGACAGCACAAAGAACTGTCTCTCCCGAAAACATTAACTTGACATTTTTAAAAAACATCATTGATCTTACCATATTCAAGAGTGTCTTATTCATACGTTCTGCCACACCATTTTGCTGTGGATTATAAGGAACAGTTGTTTGATGTTTAATACCATTCTCCTGCAAATATTTTTCAAACTCTTGAGATGTATATTCACCACCGTTATCAGTTCGAAGGGTTCCAACATTGAGTTGAGCTTCATTTTTAATCCGTAAGTGAAAATTTCTGAATGTATCAAAATGTTGAGATTGTGCTGTTAATAAATAAACCCAACACATCCTCGTAAAGTCATCAATGAAAGTCATGATATATTTGTTACCATTTGCTGATGGAACAGGCATGGGCCCACATAAATCTGAGTGAACAAGACCAAGCTTTCTTGAAGCTCGAAACATAGAATCATTAAAAGGTTGTTTACTGTGTTTTCCTAAGATACAAGCATCACATGGGGAAAGTTTTCTTGGAATAGTAGGAAGCCCTTGAACTCCTTTCTGTTTCATAATCTTGAGACTGTCATAACTAATATGACCAAATCTAGCATGCCACAATAAGCTAGAAGATAAATTACTATTATGCTGAACCAAATTTGCATAATTCTGTGAATTGGATGATGTACCATTCAACTTTAAAAGTTTGTTATCTTCCACTCCATTCATTACAACCACATCATCATAAGATCTTCTAATTTCAATGATACCATCAAACATATGTATCGAATGATTTTGTTGTCTAATTTGCACAAGAGATATTAGATTTCTCTTCAATTGTGGAACATAAAGCACATTAGAAAGTATATAATCAGCAAGTCCTGATAATTTCAATCTAACAGAACCAATTCCTAAAGGTTTTAACTGAGACTTATCTGCCAAATGTACTACCCCATCAATTTGATCACTAAAAGTTTCAAAGAAATCTTTTCTAAATGTCATATGACATGTGGCTTTGGTGTTCAATAACCAAGTGTCATTCCATGAAAACGAAGTACTGAAAGCTTCTTCAATTCCTAGATTACAATGTGCAACAACATAATGTGCAGATTCAGGAGGGTTACCTTTATCTTGTACTTGCTCTTTCTTGTTAACAATTTTATCCCAAGAAGTTCTACAATAACTGGCAGTATGACCAGTTTTTCCACATCTATAACATAGTTTCTCTCCTTGATTAAATCTTCCCCCCCTTCCTCTGTACTATCCTCTTTGTCCTCTACCTCGACCTCTGCTTCTATTTTCATCCTTTGCAATATCTTCTTTTGATTTGTGTCCTTTCTGTGCAAGACACAAAGTTTCTTCAGTGGGTTTAGACTCTTTCTTCCCAAATGCTATCTCTCTTTCTGCAATTTTCTCAACAAGTGTTTCAAAGGTCATAGCTTTCATTTGGCCACTAGCTTGAAGTGATTCTAAATAATGAGTATATGTAGGATAAAGATCTTTAATAAATGCAGTAAGTTGAATGTCAACTTTTACACCAGTTGCATCAATATCATGGAAAATGGCTCTAGTTTCAGAAGCAAGTTTCATTGGATCATTATCTTTTAACTCTAAGTTAAATAACTTCATTAACAATTGTATGATTTCAAGCTCAGAATGTGAATCATACAAATCTTTTAGTTTCTTTAATGCTTCCCAAGCACTTTTGCTAGAAACTAAATGTCTACTTACTTCTTCACTTACAGAGGCAATAATCAAGGCATAAGCCTTCTTGTCCTTGCTTTTCCATAATGCTAACTCTTTGGCATTAGTAGGTGGCACTGGTGCACTTTTATCCACTTCATTTATTGCTTCTCCATCTTCCTTATCTTCTAAATTCTCATTTTCACAAATTCCATCCCACATATCATTAAAAATAAGGGTATTTTTAATTTTACCAAACCATTCCTCATAATTTTCTTTTTCAGATAAAATAACTCCAACTATTGAAATTAAAGAATTCATTGAAATTTACTGTGTAGTAAATTTTCGTGTACAAAATATAGTCTGATATATTATTTTCCTTTTAGCCAATGTTCTTTAAAATCTTTTTATCTTCTAAAAAGATTTCCGGAGGTTTAATATTTCAATTTAAAAAACCTTGCACTCAAATATAAATGGTTGTTTAAAACTTTTATTTTCTGAAAAAAAAAACCCAATGATTTGATAATTAATTTAAAGAAACCATTGCAGGAAAATATAAATGGTGGCTCTCTTCCTTTTTCCTTTTCTTTTTTTTAAAAAAGAAAAATAATTCTTCAAAAGAATTACCGGAACAATTTACGTACAGTCTCCTCTTAATGTGCAGTCAAATAATTCTTCAAAAGAATTACCGGAACAATTTACGTACAGTCTCCTCTTAATGTGCAGTCTTTGTCTTTCTTCCACAATCTTTACTAAGCAGCTCTCATTTCTTCCTTTCTTGGTGATAGCTCCTTTGTTGGCTCCTCCTTCACTGGCTCCTTCTTTCTCACCAATGCTTCTCTGCCTTTGCTCTGATACCACTGACACAGGCCGTGAAGAACCTCAGCAAATCAATAATAATTACGTGAATGAGTGTTACATCTAAAGGAGATTAAAACCGTTATCTACAGTTAGATAACGAGATTATTAACTAGATTTTACTAACTAATAACTGAAATATTATTTACAATGTAATCCCGAAGTATTATTCAACACAAATATGTTAAGGCAGTAAAGGAACACTGATTATAACAAAGCCATAATCATATATGTAAATGGATTATATAGTAAGGAAGTTAAGAATTATAAATAATAATATTAATCATTTTGATATGTTTGTCATTTTGATATTATATTAGTGGGATACGTTGAATTATGTAATAACTTTAATATTCTCATACTACGTCCCTATATTTGTTTGGCACTCTCATGTGTCTCAATCACCTTGTAACAAATATGTTCCCAATGGTTCATTGTTCATTTTCTCAAAGCTTGGAAAGGATTTTGTATCCTGCACACTCATCCACTGTATCTCTTAAGTAGAACCAATTCAAAGTGATGATTTTTTACAAAGAAATCAATAAAAGTAAATCTACATTTTTTAATGTCACTGTATGATGAAATCCCATGTTGTTCCACCTTTGTAATTCATTTTCTATATATGGAATAAGTATTATCAACCCTATGTTATCCCTATATTTTTACTAACATTGTCATTGTAATTCTCTTTAAGAGATTAAGGTATATGTTCGTGTTGGGGAATAGGAAAGAAAAGGCTATCAAAGCTACAACTCCACTCAACACATATGGAGCTTGTGTTTTGATCCATGCTGGATGAGAACTGCTTGCATGATCAGAAGGCGCCCCCATATTTCTTGAAGCTTCGTACCCGCCGCAGCATGTTTGGTCCTTCAATTGGATTTTTGTTGACAGAGTGCCTACAACGATATATATATATATATATCACGGAAGCTTAGAAATAATTTTATAGCGTGCCATATTAAAAGTAAAAATTATATCCTTGGCCCCAATATATTCTTCTTGAAAATCAGATTCGAGGGGAGCGACATTAAAGTACTGAAATTTTACCTTTTTTATAAGATTTCTATGTTTGCTTTACCGAACAAATTTTGATAATATTATGGAAGCTACCATATTTTTTTAACGTAAGATAAGAATATAATGAGGACTCATGGTAGAGGTGACTGATTTGAAATTGTTTTTCTTTCATTGTTGCAGAATTGATGGTCGAGGTGACGAATTTCAAATTGTTTTTTTTATTCACTTATTGAATATCAAGAAGCAGAATTTTTCGTGTGAATTAAAAAAGGGCTCCGATTTCTATAAAGTTCGATGCCATGTTGTATGATTTTTCACATTATCTTGACTATTTTTAAATACGAAAATGACATCTCCATAATAATTTTAAACGGAAAATAGGAGATGTGGTGTCTCTAAGGCCCATGTAGCTTTTGAAGTTTCTATTGGTCCATTGTGTCCCGAGCTCTGGAAATTGCATTAGGGTTTTGTCTATTTAACTAATTTATAAAAATGACAATAATTGAATGATAAGAGTGGGGTTTTTGGCTCAAACAAGTTCATCACACTAATATCGAGGATTTTGCTTGCCGGTGATATTTATCTTAATTACATTGGAGTTTCAACTCTTTAAGTGTTATTTATCTTAATTACATTAGGGTTTCAACTCTTTAAGTGTGATGTTTCTATCTACAATAACAATTGTATGTAGTTCTTTATATTCTTTATGAATTTGTACAAGGATAAGATACCCAACCACAATGACTTCAAAATTTGACTACTAAATTACCATATTATAATATCAGTTGTTAATAAATAGTCAAATAGTAACATAACCATTGTAGGGTTTCAAACTATGGTGATTTTATCTACTCTACTAACTAGAGTAACTTAATTAGATTACGTTTTTGACTATTTAACCATGATGTACCACATTATAATATCAGTTGTTAATAAATAGTCAAATAGTAACATAACCATTGTAGGGTTTCAAACTATGGTGATTTTATCTACTCTACTAACTAGAGTAACTTAATTAGATTACGTTTTTGACTATTTAACCATGATGATTCTCCCCACTCAACTAATTGTGATAATTGAATCATATTAGCGTTGTGCATATTTAACTAAATCAACTAAATCAGTTTAGGTTTCGACTATTTAACTAAATGATATCATAGAAATCAATGCATCTTAACAAACTATTAAATCACATTGCATTTCCCAATGTATAGATTTCAATTGAGAGAGATGTTAGATTACAACACAAATATTCATAGATAATAAATCATAATGTCTGCGAGTGTAAGAAATGCAAAATAGAGAGAAAAACATAGTAACAAGAAAATGAGAAGAAGAAAATGTCGGCCAGTGCAAGAAATGCAAAATAAAGGGAAACAGAGTAACAAGAAAATGATTTAACTAAATCAACTAAATCAGTTTAGGTTTCAACTATTTAACTAAATGATATCATACAAATGTAATATCATAGAAATCAATGCATCTTAACAAACTATTAAATCACATTGCATTTCCCAATGTATAGATTTCAAATGAGAGAGATGTTAGATTACAACATAAATATTCATAGATAATAAATCATAATGTCGGAGAGTGTAAGAAATGCAAAATAGAGAGAAAAACAGAGTAACAAGAAAATGAGAAGAAGAAAATGTTGGCCAGTGTAAGCAATGCAAAATAAAGAGAAAAATAGAGTAACAAGAAAATGAGAAGAAGAAAAATTCTGAGAAGAGTTCGAGAGCTCAAGTTATATGGCCACAATATATATAATTATTTCGCACATCTTCTTCATAATTACTTGAATAAATGTTGTTAACATTTCCGGTTTGAATACTCCACACAATTTTTACTTAATACTTTTCACATTTAACCTTCTCATGCTACGTCCCTTCAATCCTTTCACATTTAAAATTTTAAAAATATTAAAGCAAATTGCATGTGTATCCATGATATGGAATCTCGTTGTCTTTCTTGAAAAAGAACAATGTGTATCCATGATAAGGAATCTCATTGTCTTTCTTGAAAAAGAACAACATTATTATAATAAATATGATATAATTTGAATATTTTTGCAATTAACATCGAAGATAATAATCTAAGATTGAGCGAGTTTTCTATTAGTTTTCTAAGCATTTTATTTATGTATGTATTTAATGGACAGTGAAATTTGAAATATTCGTTTACAGGAGTGATATAATAATAATTTGCAAGAGTAATAGTATTAATGGTATATCTCTAGCTTATCTTTGTGCCTTACACCTTACTAAGGTATACTGCATATGAAAGTTGATTCAAAAGTAAATACATAATGTTTACTTTTGAATCAACTGCTTTAAAGGTATACCGCATATGAAAGTTGATTCAAAAGTAAATACATAATGTTTACTTTTGAAAGTTGATTCAAAAGTAAATACATAATATTTAGTTTAGTGTCTTTTGTATATACCTTTGAAAACCAAGTTATTTTGCATCTTTTCAACCCTACCTTCAAATCAAGTTATTTTGCATTTTTTTATCACTAAAAGCAAAAAGCAAAAGGCAGGGAATATGCAGCTTTGCTGCTCAGCCTTGTTTCTCTTATTTTCTTTATATTTATTTATTTTTTTGTTTATACTATTATGTCCGGGGCGACGAGATATATAGTAATCGGTACGATGCATTAGTTTAGACCGCACATTAACTCAATATCTCTTATTTTCTTTATATTTATTTATTTATTGTTTATAAGTTATTATGTCCGCAGCGACGAGATATATAGTAATTGGTACGTTGCATTAGTTTAGACCGTACATTAACTCAATATTTGTAAAATCTAAATTTTTATAATGTTTAGCCATTTAATATATTAATTGAAAATTGAAAAAAATTTATTATTTGAATTTTGATTGGCAATAATGCATGCTAACATATTTCTTGAAATGTGGTGCCCAGGAGGTGGCGGTGCATTTAGGTAATCTCTGCGTTGGTTACAATGAAGTCATTATGCAACAACATTAAATGAAGAACCATATGGCCATATCTACCAATGAATCTATTCTTCTCCATGAATCATGCCAGGGTGGATAATCCTTAGATCCAGTTAGCTTAAAAATCTTCATAATTCCATAATGACCTACGCAAAGATATGACAGCCTTTGTGCAATCAAACCATTAGTGTACTTAGATATCATGGCTTTCATCTTTTATACATGTCAACGTAATGCAGTAAAAAAAAGAGTTTAAGATAACATTATAATATTACAAACTAGATTCAAGACCAAGAAAATCATTAAGTTATTTTGTATATATTCAGATGTGTAATTTCAATCGGACTTGTTATTCTTGGTCACCAAACTCTTAAAACCTAAATTGTATAATTTCAATCTTTTATTCCGAAGGAGATTGGTGCATTTTACAATGCAATCCATGGCATTCTGATTAAAAAATATAAGTACGTTCTATACATATAACAACAATTACTAACTCACCTTAATCCATAATGCAATCTTATAAACTCAAATGATTTATGGGAAATTTAATCGTTGGAATTCTTAATTCTAGTCGTTAATTTTTGGTCCACTAATGTAATTTATACAATCCCTTTAATGATCTTAATACAAAAATAAATTATCTTGTATATATTTGACCAACTTTTTTTAACGCCAGCACTCCATTTATTAATATAACCAAGAACTCATGTGTATAGGAATTGGAGTTCATGCAATACATACTGGAATGGCCCTCACAAACTACAAACTAAAACCTAACCACCAAATGGTAAACTAATTAATACATTAATTTTAGATGATGCTTAGTCCTTGGCGAGAAGCAACATCTTTACTAAGTGCACAAATGCCAACGTTAGTATTTTACCATGTGAATCAAGTCATTTGTTATTTGCATACCACTTATTGTGGTCTATGGAAGACATATCACGATCAGGATAAGAGCCATCTATGTAACCCAAATAATCAAGCCCTTCGAGTTGGAGTTGGATCGTCACTGCCCATACTAAATAATTATCATCAACCTAGATCTAAGGACATTGTTAAATAGCTGAAATTTGCTTGCACCATCTTGAAAGCTAGAAACTAGAGAAACACTACCAAAAGCAGCAGTGGAACACACACACACGCACACACAAAGTTGAACCGAAAATACACATAAACACTGTAATAATTGTGGAAAATAAGATTGATGTAGACAAATATATGTTGAAAATTGGTTATGATTAAAATCATTAATACAGATGCATATTGTATATTTATTGTATCATTGACCAATACATGTTTATGATTCCAACAATAATTAAAACGAAACATATGTATGCAATACTTTGCAAATATAAATAATTATGTTGAAAACTGGTTACAATGAAAATCATTAATAGAATTGCATATTGTATCATTACCCAATACATGTTTATGGTTCCAACACAATAATTAAAACACAACATATGTATGCAATAATTTTCAAACATAACTAATTAAAATGCAATAGTTGGTTTGTTTCTAACAACTTATCTCAGAGGGCTGTAAAATAGAAGTTGGAATTGATTTCTAAGAAAAAGAACTGGAATTCTGAGAGACACCATATGGAAAACTTGTAAGACTGAATAACAAGAATTTGACATGTAACTAAATTTATTTCCATACCATTGACTTTGACTTGTAACAAAATCCAGTTCCACTAAATGCCCGCGTCTCTCTGTTCATGTGCTCCAAGTGTATTGTCGTGGTTCTACCTATGACGTATGTTGCTTTACCTTGCCTTCTTCTTTGCCAAACTGTCCTTATTCCCAAAGTGGACAAATAATATCTAGAGAGTTAATCCCATGGGATGGGGACGAATAATGAGACATTCCATGAATATAAGTTTATCCCAAATGCAACAACATTTGGTGTAATAAAGGTATTTCTAATATTCAAAGTTGAATGAAATAAATGTGTGATGGTTATATCGTTAAAAAACTTTGTGGGTCTATAAATCTTGAATGTTGATGTTGGGCATGGTAACTTTTTCTACTAATATAAAAGTATTGGGAGAAGTTGAATCATTAAAGAGACAATAAAATTGTCTTTTCAATCTCATAGAAGAGAGAGCATCTAAAGACAATGTGGTTCTCAATCTAATGTTTTAAAGAGTAAATTTGACAAATATGGTGATCTTAAAGCATGTGGTGTTCTATCTTGATGTAAAGATTGTGGAAGCAATGACATCTTTAAATTTCAAAACAATCTACAAACTTGGGACTTTGCCACCTTGTGGATCTTGTTATTTTTTCTTTATTATATTATTGTTGTCTTTTATATTTATTATTAATGACAATAACATTGCACTCCCCTTTTGAAATTCTTTGTCCTCAAATCAATTATGGAAGGCTATATCTTCCATAGTGGTGAGTCATCTTGATTATCGATCATTGTTGAATACTTGGGAAGTTCTTGATTGTGTGTTTTTTGAGAGGTCTATGTAGGTTTCATGAGCCATATAATTTGTAGCTACTCCCTTGCCATTTGAATTCCATAAATTGTTTTTGAAGGTCCACGACATAGGTTCACAATTGCATTAACCATTATGCTCCTAATACCATGACCATCTCATTGAGTGGTAAAGCATAACATGCAACTCATAATTCCAAATCTTATATTTGTACATAGATTTTATGGCATCTTCCTATTCCCTTGACTTGTTGAACATCAACAACCATACCAATGAAATCCTTCACAGGGTATACAAAAAGGTTTAACTGTTTTGTGAGATTTATATCCACAAAATTGTGAGTACTTCCTGAATCTATGAGGATAGTGGTATTTTTATTTTTTATACTACCCTTGATTTTTAATCTCTTTGGTACTATTTTCCCTATAATTGCTACAAGTCATATCATGGAATTTTCATCTTGAATGTTCTTACAATTTTCATTGTTCCTTTAATGAGGTGGAGTATCTCTTACTATCTATGGTTTATATTCTTCCTTTTGAATATACTTAGTGCATGTGAATGTTGTCAATGATGCCGTTGGGTATGTTTGGTCATCGTTAAAGTATAACATGATTTATTTAGAAAAAAACTCTACTTCCTTCCCATCTATAATTTTGTGATGATATAAGTGATTGAATGCACATTGATGTCCTCGAATCCACTTCTTACCACACCTACAACAAATATTTTCTTTCCTTTTTATTTCATCACCAGAGTTGTTGCCAGGAGTATCCAATTCTCTTTCAACTTCATACCCATATGTTTTTTAATTGTTGCATTTGTGACCTGATGACCACTTGTCTCCACCATATCTGCATTCGCCCTCCTTCCATCATTAATAACCATTGTCAAATCTTGATAATGGTGAGTTTTCTAGTTTATTTTCTATGGCTTTTTCCTTATGTATAGTTTTTTCCATGGTTGTATTATCATGTAGTTTTTAATTCATTTTGGATGTGTGGTCTTAGCCCAGTCATTTATGATAAGACTAAACGTTCTACAAAGATTCTAGGAATTTGTGTAGTCAATGGTTCCCAATCATGGGTAAATCCATCCACATTTCCCTTTTCTTGTAGTCAGATGAGCTTTGTAAAAAAATATTCTTTTTGATATCTTCGAATCTTTTGAAGAAATCATTCTTGAATAAGGTGCAATTCATTGAATATGATGGTTTTTTCCATTACATGTAACAATTGTATGTGTTTCCTTTGAGTTGTATGGAATTGTACTTGATTTTTTCATCATTGTTATCAATATTATAAATCACAAAATATTCCTATGCCTTGTTGAACCATGCAACTCTATGCTTTTGTTCCCTCTGTATTTTGATAGATCTAATTTTGCCCTCATGGGATACTAAAAATTTGGTTGATTTGTGTAAGATACAAATTGGTTGGTGATGGGTAAATGGTTAGGACCCATGCTTGGTTCTGGAATTGGCGTAATCAAAGAACTTGGTGGCAGGATTTATGTGCTAGGAGAACCTGATTAGGGGATTAGGGTGTTAGGAGAACTTAGTTAGGGATTCATGATACCTTGAATACCTCGGTGGCTTATAAGATTTGTTATGAAAGACTTGAATTCATCGCGATGATTATTTATTGTATTTTTTTAGTTATGTTTGCTCATGTTGCAACTCACTATAGTTCTTAGCAATTTTTTCTCTATCTCATCATGTTTTTCGTGAAATTCTCTCCTTAGATCATTATGTGTTTCCTTGTATAGTTTTTTTATTTTATTCCAATTTGTCCAATCTCAAATTTAAATATGCTCATTCCCCCATTTTTCTAGTGTTGGGAAGATAATATTAATGCTCGATCTTAACAATTTGAATATTATAGTTGGATGTGTTTAATTAATGCATGTACAAAAGTTAACTAGATTTAGTAAAAAAAATATCGAGCCTATTAAAAAATATATTTTTTAACTAGCTCTAGTAAAAACTTTTACCATGTTGGTAAAATATTTTTTTATTGGGTTGGTAAATTTTTATACCTTATATGGTAAGAAAAATATTTACTCTGTCATATAAAATTATTTTACTGGGTTGGTAAATTTTAAAATCTCAAATACAATTGACTTTTCAATCTTGGATAATTTTTTTTTTTCAGTACTAAAAAAACTATACTATTAAGCATATTTCTTGAATAGTCAATTACATAGTCTATTGATATAAACTGATATAGTCATAAGTCCATAAAGTTGTCCAAAAAACAAACTCTAAATGATAGCTCATGAAATACTCAAAGTATCTGATATCTCCAAAATACATGACAACGAAATATAAAGTCCAAAATAGTATAAATCTGAAATAAGATGCCATCCATGGGAAACTACTTTTATATATAGCCAAAAATATGTGTAGTTTTCAACGAGAGGCATTGAAGAGCATGGCGTCGATTCCAACCCATGTGTGTCGCTCGTTGATACCTGCATCAAAGTCATCATGGAAAACCAACAACATATTCAATTGTATATAAAAGGAAGGTAAAAACTGATAAAGAGAATAAATATATATAGTAATCCCATCTCAAACCAATAGAAACTGATGATCGCATCTACTTCATGAGGGATGAAAAAAACTGCTCCAAATAACCAGAAGAGGCCAAAATGTAGGTCACATGGTTGACATAATTTTTATCCATATGGATCTTATAATTGTATCATTGCATATTATGCAACCCTTGTATATTCATCGCTCGTTTATATAATAAATTTGCATCCTTGTTATATTCACAATAGATATGAGAGAAATATATGCTCAATAATAAACATATAAAGCCTCTGATCTTATCCATCCAACGTGTCAAAAGGTGACTTGGATATCATGCTTTGAATTTACCCAATCGATAATAGTCTTGAAGTCCCCCGCGACCAAAGGCAAATGGATCTTCATTGTCACTGCAAAATATAAAATGAGCAGTATGGCTAACATTTATGACAGGGTATTTGTCCCTTGTCCACAATTCATCATGATTTTATAATGTTCCCCATCATTTAACCATATAATTTTTTCTCTCCCCCAATTGTGGATAGTGTTGAGTCACCCCATCGAAAAAAAACCCCGCAATTGTTTGTAAAACATGTTGGGGGAGTTTGTAATAATTCTGATTTTACACCATCTCAGTGGACTTAGTGAAACACAAGATGTTGAAATCTTCTAACATAATACCTTTACCGATAGAATTTGACCATCAAAGATATCCCTGTTCTTGGTTTTCCATATTTTCCAACGCACAATAACAGGGAATTCCATCTGATTTATTCCATGTATGTAAGCATGAATCAACATAATATCCCACCCAGTTCCCCACAAATGGATTTGATAATATGTTTTAAACCAAATTTGAATGTAGTTGAAATGAATGAGAATATGTGCAATGTTTCTGAATCCTTCATACATAGGATGCATACGCCAAGTCCCTGAAAGCCCCTTTTGGAAATATTATTCCATGTGATTATGCATCTATGAAGAGCCATCCAAATAAATAATCTGGATTTTAAGGGATTCTGCCACTTCCACAGCTCCATGTTCCACCATCTAGTCTCAAACATCTAATCGTCCCATAAAGCCGAATATGCATCCTTAGTTGTTATCACACCAATTCTATAATTCCAAGACAAAACTAGTCTATCATCTTTCTCAGTAAGACTAATAGTATTCCAATTCAATGCATTAATGTATTCAGTCCATTTTGTCCTGAAATATTCATTAAGACCAACTTGATATGCGTCTAACCATTTCAAGATACCAAACTATGACTATTGACCCAAGTAGTTCTAATTAAAATGCCTAAAACTGTTGTGATGAAGGGCTTCTACAATCTCCAGTGATAAAGAATATTTTTGAGAATCGCCAATAATGGGGTCCATCCCATTTCTAATACATGATCCATCTCTAGGTTCCCATGCAAACCATTGATCCATAATATCTAATGCATCTATCAAGCATGGCCATATATTTGAGGCACCCTTTTCACACTTTGCCTCATTCATAATCCACCATTCCACTCAGATTCTCTTGAAATATTTATCCATGATGACATGATGTCGTAGGTTGTCTTCGAAAAGTACCCGCCATAGATTTTTTGTTGCCAAAACCTTCGAAAAATAATATATGTTCCTGACACCCCATCCCCCATCTCTTTGGGTTTGGAAATGATCTCTCGTTGAACTACATGATATTTGGATTCTTCGTTGGAACCATTCCATAAGAAATTGAAGATTATGCATCTAATTGCATTGATGGCGGATTTGTAGATCTTGCATAGAGATATCCAATAGATTGAGAGATTAGTTAATACCAAGTTGATCAGTACCAACCTTCCACCTAATGATAACCATGTTAAGCACCAATGGCGAATCCTGGTATCGAACCTTTTTAGCAACCAAAACCAATCATTCGGCTTGTAATTATTTGGCTTTAGTCTGAAACCAAGATATTTGAAACTGCCTTTTATGGAAGTAAAATGGTATGGGATAAGTGCCTTAAAAGTAACCGGTTCTGACTCTGACACACCATGATATAAGCAAGCCGACTTTGTCATTCTGATGATAATCCCAAATTCCTTGCAAAAATATTCTAGAATTTTCTTATATGTGGTCCATTCTGTCACCTGTGCCATTCCACACATCATTACATCATCCATAAAGTGTAGATGAGTAATTATGATGTTAGAAGATATTTTTATCAAGTGATCTCCCCATTGTTCTTATACTCTCCTTAGTCATTTTTCTCAAGCCTTCAATGACGATAAGGAATAAAAGGGGTGATAATGGGCATCCTTGCCTTATTCCCTTGGTACCTCTAAAAAAAGTTGGTAGGTGACTTGTTAATCAAAACAATGTAACTCATAGTTTTCCCACTAGCCATTGTCCAATTGGTGGATGATAGATCCAAACCGATCTGTAATAAAATTAATCTGATGAACCCCGAATCTACCCAATCATAGGAATTTACAAGATCCATTTTGAGAACTAAATATTTCTTCCCACTTTGTTTAATGTTATGTAACACTTCCTGAGCCACCCCAATTACATCATGGATTTGTTTGTTCTCTAGAAATCCAAACTGTTCACTAGTAATATATCATGAGTGCACCGATTTTATACACCTGGAGATTATCTTAAAGATGACCTTGTACACTAAATTGCACACTAAAATCGATTTGTAGTCATTAAAGGTGGCATGCAGGTTTGGGGATCTTAGGTATCAAGGAAATGCAAGTAGTACTCATGCCATCATAAATTGTTCCATTCATATTGGATTATTCCACTGCATCTAAGATATATTTCCCCATGATATTGAAAAATTCCAAAAAGAGTTCAATACTCCAACCATCTGATCCTGGGCTCTCGGAATTGAAAAAACATTTAAGTATAGATTCAACTTCTTCTATGGTAACAGGGTGACCTGCAATGGACCCACTGTGATCATCAAAGAAACTATGGAATTTCTAAACAATATTCATTTTTTCAATCACTAAAGTGTCACTGTATCTTAAAATAGAGAATGGAAGTGTTTTAATACCCTTAGTCTTGATGTATTCCTAATTCCTAACCACAACACCCCCTTGACCTTGTATCTCCCAAATGGAGTTTTTGGTTTTGCGATCATTGGCAAATTGATGAAAAATTTTGGTATTCTGGTCACCCAATGACATCTAGATTGTGTGACTCTTAAGTCTCCACTTCTCTTCTTCCATGAGTAGAAAATAATGGCTCTTAGCTTTAGCTGATTTCAATTCCTCAGTCACTTCATCCAGGAAACAACCACTTTTGAAAACCCCATGGATCTGTTTGATCATAGATTCTGCCATATTAATCTACTCTAATAATATCCTCTTATGATATGCCTCCCATGTTATGACTTTACCCTTCAATAGTCTAAGCTTCTGAACCAATATTTTCATAGTCGACGTATGTGTGATAGATGATAAGTTTGTCCATTCTTTTTTAACCATATCTTTAAATTCTAGCTCACGTGTCCAGGAATGGTTGTATTTGAAGGGATAGAAGGTCTTTTCCTTTTTCATCTTCAATTGGAGAAATATGGGAAAGTGATCACATATCGGTATATAATCCACCCATGTTCAATACATACCAACAAGGAGAATTAAATATTTTGTAATGAGAAAACAGTCCAACCTTTTACCATTAGAATTTGATCCATCTATTTGATTCTTCCACATGGGTCCTAAAGTTCCTTGAGCTATGCCAATCAATCCTTCATGTGCAAATAACTATGAAAAATAATCTCCCATTTGATCAAGTCATTCCTTCTCGCCCCAAATCTCAATTGCACCCACAGTAAGATTCAAGTCACCACCAAAAATGAGGTGATGCAGTTTTAATATATGATCCTTATGTATATGGTCTCAAAAATTAAATCTATCTCTATATGGTCCATATCAATTGATAAGATGCAGTTCCGTATCAAACCCAGTGAAATACCCCACTATGAGTATCCCATCCATAGTGTGATAAGGTAAAAATATTCCCTTCCTGGGATTCCATGCAATCAAAAGACCCCCCAATTGACCTAATGAATCAATCGCTGCCATCTCCCATCCTAGGAGTATATGTCCAAAAAAGGTACTATCTCTTTCACCCGATACCATCATCTCTTGTAGAAAAAGTGATTTCTGGTATACTATGCAAAAATATTATCTTAAGGGACATTTATTTGCAACATCCCCCAACTCCCCTGATATTGATGGAGATTAATTTCATTTCATCACCCTTGCAAGGGATTTATTAGCTCTAAGGGCCCTAAATTATGGTGATGTGAGTGAGACCTTCAATGTATCTAGTTGATCCCCAATTTTTGTTGAATGGGATTTTCTAGCGCTTCTGGTATTCAAAGTAGAGAGTTCAGTCGCCATTCTCCTTTGAACTACCCCTTTCCTATTAAGTTGTGTTTTTCCTAAAGATACAAGTATTGTATCCTCCCAAAAAGAACCATCTCGGAGGATTCTAGAAGCATGTGTGGGGATATTTCCTATAAAGGTAGGCATGGTATTTTTCTTGGAAGCCTCATGATAGGAAATAGGAATTTGGGGATCTTTAAATGTCAAAGCATTTTCAAATGGGTCATTAATGTTTCCCCTAATAGTATATGTATCCTCTCTGTAGACTAACTCTGGAGGGTTAACACAAGGAATAGGGTTATCAGATGTACTAATCGCTATATCCTTGACCTCCCCCCTATTATATGCTAACTTTCCCAAGGGATCTAACGTATTTACAGGTGGTGCATCAGACTAAGGTTTGTCACCCCCTCAATCCTATCATCTAAGCAGTCTACAGAAACCCTCTCAGGAAGAGACTTCTCTACAAGTCTATCAAAAAAAGTACTACTTGATGTAAGATCAATTTCATTTGACTTTAAAGTACTATAAAGAGCCATGTCTAAGGATTTAAGATTATTGATGATGTCATGAATATCCCCATGGTAGGTGCCCTAGTGTGTATCTATTGATGTGTCATGTGTTGATGAATAGTATGTAGAACCATCTTCCTCACTATTATCTTCAGAAGATAGATCCTCATAACAATATGAAGGTTCATCAATTATCAAGTCGGAGCTGAGTTGATTTGCAAGCCTTCCATAAGCGATTAATTGCCTTGCACTTCGTGCATCTGAAAGGGATTCCCCAATAGTCCACTACCTAATGATACTTACATCCCCTCCATTCAATAACCAATTCATCCAAGAATCCTTTTGTAATATCCATCTCCACTAACATGCGATCGACCCTTTTATCCATGCCCTTCAACACCTCATCCCCTACATGGAGGAAGCGTCCCAAATGGTTTCCTACCACCTCAAAGGTGAATTTATGCCACATGGACAAAGAAAAATTTGGAAGGAGAATCGATATATGTATGAACCTAATATTCTCAGTTCGAGGATGGAACCCTGAGTGCCATATTTTTAGCATAAGACTCCCTTAACCTCTTAACCATGTGCTCCCCAAAATGGTTGTAGCATGCTCCTCCTATATGAAAGAAAAAATCCTACCAACCTCAAGATAATATATATATATATATATATATATGGGCTATATCCATCGATTGAATTCCAGACCTCATCCACCCAGTTATATACCTCCTCCCTATTCATCTCCTTGTAGCTAAATTTGTCAACTAAGGAGGTTAGTGATTAATGTATGACATGCTCCATTGCCAGATCTTTTCCTAACACCATGTTTTTAGCATTTTCTCTCAAATTCCATTTCTTATTCTTCTTAAAACGAGGTATGTCATCCATAAAGGATGTCCATCATGCCCTTTGGGGTTCCTTATCATTATATGTGCATCTAGTAGTATCCCCTGATAACGATCTTACATGTAGTACAGATTTTGAAAACCTTATCTCAGTGTGTTCCCCATTAAACCCTGATGGGTTAATAATTGGGGATGTGTGGAACGCCACCTATGAATCAGGTTCTAATACCCCCAACCCTATCTTAACAGTTGTTGGTTGATACAATGAGAAGAAACATATGCGACCACCTGTGTTGGAGCCAATAGTGACATGTCATTCCCCACAGGATAACTACCACTCCGATTTGGATGTAATTGATAATATATTTCCCAGTTAACATCCTTAGGAATTGGGATAAATTCTCTTTTCCACCAACTATCGGATGCCGCATCAGGAGGACCTTGAGCCCGTCCAAGAGATTCCTCCACACGAGCCATACACGAGATAAGACCTGGAAAAGAACACACAAAAATATATACCGACAAACCCCCTCCCATGTGATACCTATGGAGATCTAGGAAATAATGTAAGAAGTGTATGCATGACAAAATATACCCCCCTAAGAACCCCGTGTCTGTCGTCAAACTAGAAATGTGAAACCACCAATCCACCTAGGCATATAACCAACTAAAAACCTGCGATAATCCTTGCGTATACCAAAATGAATACCATGAATCGGGTCGATACTGATGTGGAAAGGCCTCCTACAAAAAAGGTTGTGATGATGACCCTTCTATGCCAATAGGGAAGCCTGTCCACTGCCAAAAATCAATCTTAAGTTGACATCCCTCCTGATCTTGGATAAGAAACTATAGTTTACTATGCAATCTGCCACCCAATGAAAACAACAAGTGTAAAACACTAGAGAAAGCCCTAGTAACATCGTACCTAAAAACTTGCAACTGATTACCTTAGCATCCAACTCGCTCGTATCTTGGATAATATATAATATATGTAAATGTATAAACATATGATTTATAAGATTGTGTCTTGTTAAGGCCTAATGAAAAGTTCTTTTTTTAATAAACTCCTTTAAATATCATTTTTATTTTCTTTATTTTATCATTTATATTATATTTCTATTTTATTTCATTTATGTTATTATTGTTTTATTATTTATTATTAATGCATATAACATAATTAAAAGACATGACCTAATCAAGGGATGTGACCTATACCATTATAATCGAGGGTTGGGACCTATACCATTATAATTGAGGGATGGGACCTATACCATTATGACTGGTCAATGTTATAAGTATACCACTGCATGGTATTTTATATCATATCTTCTATTTCTCATATTACTTATTCAATACATTAATTCATATGGGATCTTTAATGTTATATCATTGGTGCTTTCACAGGTGTTCATATTGGCTGGTGGAGTCCTGTGTAAAAATAAATCTTCTCGATGTTTCGGGCTAAGTAGCGCAGCCCATCTTCAGGAGGAGATACTTACGTTTCTCACACAATCTTCGCCATCCATTGCTTATTAATAATGCTTGTAACCCTAAAATAATTCTCATGTCGGCCATTAGGGTAAAGCATATTTTTAATGTTTAGCATCTTTAATCCGATTGATAATAGGAGCCCAAGATTTGCTTAATTTCCAGCCATCATCACGGTTAAGATTATTTGGGTGTTTTTCGATTTCTATGGCCTCTCTGACCCGTCTCATTGTGTAATGATCTATATTGATGATAACTTTGGCATTTTCAAGGGAAATATGGTGTTTAGAAGCTACTGAGTGTTCTGCCAATGCAGATTGCTTTGCTCGGTTATGAGTGATGTCTGCATTATGCTCCTTTAATCTTGTTTGAATGGAGCGGCCGGTTTCACCAATATAAACCTTCCCGCAGTCGCATGGTATAGAGTACACACCTTTATTATTGCGTGGATCAGTTTGATCTTTTGCATGGTCAAGCATTCCCTTTAAAGTGTTCGGAGGTGAGAACGCAACTTTTATTTGCTTCTTCCTTAAGATGTTGGCGATCTTGTCAGTTGTTCCTTGTATATAGGGTAGTTTTATATATTTTAAGACGGTGTCATCATTTCTTCCTTCCCTCTGTCTCTGAACTTGGGATTTCTTTATGGTATTTCTGATTTGTTTTTCATTGTAACCATTACCTTTGAAAACCTTAACCAGATGCTCTAGTTCTTGATCCAAATGCGCTGTGTCTGATATCCGTTTTGCTCTAATTGCTAATGTATTAATAACCCCAATCTTTTGGGCCGGGTGATGATGAGAGTCCGAGTGAATATATTTTCCTGTGTGCGTTTTTTTCCGGTATACCTGATGTGCCAATGTTCCATCATTTTCTTTAGTGAGAAGGACATCCAAAAAAGGAAGATTATTGTCCTCTTCGATCTCCATAGTAAATTTGATATCTTCCGATTGGCTGTTCATGTGCCTCAAGAACTCTTCCAATTTGTCTTTACCGTGCAGCCACACGAAATTGGTATCATCTACGTATCGTCTCCATTGTTTTGGTTTCAAAGGAGAAGTGTTGATGGCCATTTCTTCAAAATATTCCATAAAAATGTTTGCCACAACAGGGGATAGTGGGAAGGAAGAAATGATGATGGCTGGAAATTAGAGCAATAATCTTAAGGAAGAAGCAAATAAAAGTTGCGTTCTCACCTCCAAACACTTTAAAGGGAATGCTTGACCATGCAAAAGATCAAACTGATCCACGCAAGAATAAAGGTGTGTACTCTATACCATGCGACTGCGGGAAGGTTTATATTGGTGAAACCGGCCGCTCCATTCAAACAAGATTAAAGGAGCATAATGCAGACATCACTCATAACCGAGCAAAGCAATATGCATTGGCAGAACACTCAGTAGCTTCTAAACACCATATTTCCCTTGAAAATGCCAAAGTTATCATCAATATAGAGCATTACACAATGAGACGGGTCAGAGAGGCCATAGAAATCGAAAAACACCCAAATAATCTTAACCGTGATGATGGCTGGAAATTAAGCAAATCTTGGGCTCCTATTATCAATCGGATTAAAGATGCTAAACATTAAAAATATGCTTTACCCTAATGGCCGACATGAGAATTATTTTAGGGTTACAAGCATTATTAATAAGCAATGGATGGCGAAGATTGTGTGAGAAACGTAAGTATCTCCTCCTGAAGATGGGCTGCGCTACTTAGCCCGAAACGTCGAGAAGATTTATTTTACACAGGACTCCACCAGCCAATCTTTAATGTTATTATATTTATTTTGGATATTCAATTTTTTAACCAAGCTGTTCATTTCATGTTCAATAAATGAAACATAATTCATTTAATAAATATGATCTTTGCAATTTTTCAGCTAAACAACACAATCTTGAATGAGTTTTCAAATGTAGTGATGATTGATCTAAAAATGACTTGATCTACTAACACTTGAATTTGCATGTGAATTTTTAAACCAATTAATTTATAAAAAGACTTGAAATAACAAGCTTATAAAAGGCTCACAAATAGTTAAAAGAGTATAAATGAACAAATAATGCAAACCATAAGAATGTGGACACAGTATGATAACAAAATTTGTCCATGATGGACTACGTCTCTAGGTCCAGCTCCACTGAGGACCGATCTTATTAATATTCAAAATGCTTGAGCATGTACAAATTTCTTCTTCACAACTGCTACAAAGAGACTTAGGCTTCAACAATGAAATCCTCTCACTCTCCAAACTCTCCCAAGAGTGGCTAAAAATCCTCTTACAAAACGAGAAAAGCTTACAAGGCCTTCAAAGGCACTTTGGCATCCTATCACCAAAAGCTTCCATGCATTTTTTTCCATGCCTTCCCATGGAAAATTACAATAGTTTATATAGCCCAAAATTCCATAACTTATCCCCAAATACAAAGGGGTTTACAATTATTTGATACCCAAACTTAATGGGATAAGATCCATAAAAAAATGGATAAAATATGGGCAAATTTCCATAAATATACATTTTGTTTTAAAAATAATAAACAAATTCTAAATATAAAAATAATAGATTTCATATCCCATCACAAGTGATGCTAGTGGTGCATTGGTTAGAAGTGTTGGAAATGGGGGAGGATGTCATAGGTTTAAACCCATGGACCTATCCCCATGTTAAAATTTTGTTGTGGCATATGTTGTTGTGGCAAATTTATGTGGTTGGATCGTGGCTTGGTTCCTGTCGATTTTGTTGTATAGTCGTTGATTAATACATTATAACGAAGATATGGGGGGAGAGTTCAAACATAAATAAAGGGGTTCAATCCTCCCTGACCCCAAATATTTTGGTAAATCAAACCATCGAAGTTCCAACTAGGATTCCACATGGAAAGGACTGATTGGTCCATATAGATGATTTCATACCACTTGTCAACCTGCCTTAGGTCCACTTGTTTGTCATGTCACCTCCACGTGGTCTGCTGTAGAGATGTCATGTCTCCTCTCTACTAACTATACCTACCAACTGTACATTCCATGTGGTGCTCTATGGTGATTCCACGTTAGCATCGTACAGGGCACGTGTCACCCTTGAAGTGGTGCCACGTGGCACCTTTTTTTTGCCCAAATTTACCTGTTTTGTTGAAAGTTCATAACTGAATAACTTTCACGTCCGGAGTCTGTTTTGCACGAAACGAATGTTGCCAAAAATCTATTGTCAAGCTCTATGCAGATGCAAGCTTATGTTTACAATTTTAAGACTTTAATTTTGATTGATCTCAGAGATCATCCTGTATCAATTATGCACCTCCATTTGTTTGCTACATGCAATAAAACATTATTCTTAGCCAACCAGATACTATTATGATCATCACACTTTATAACTATGGGTTGTTGTTGGGTCTAAATTGTGTGTTGTTTTTGTGGAAAATTGCACTCACCAAAGACCATGAGAATCCCATCAACTTCACAACCATAAAATAACTGCACCTCTCTACTTTGCCTCAGTAGTAGAGTACAATATTGGTTTTTTTATTTCTTTACCATGCAATTGCTCCAAAACCCAATAGATAAAGCATCAAAAGTAATCTTCTTATCATTTGCATTAACTACTCAATTCGAGTCAGTGTACCCAATGACAACACTATCAAATCCCTAGTATATTAAATGCAAAATGAACAGGGTACTTATTATAGCTTAGAATCCACTAAGTTTCTTTTCAAGTGGGAATTTTCATATATTTTTAAATGAATCTAGAAGTCAAGCCAATTACATAAGAAATATCTGGGTGAGAATGAGTTAAGTAAATAAGATCACCAACCAACTGTTGGTATAAGGTGCCATAAACTCTTTCAACATAACAATGGGCATGCAACTTAGCTCTAAACTCAAAAGGTGTATAAGATGGTATATATAATAGTTTTTCCATGTACAAAACATACTTGGGTTGAGACATGAAAATCCCATTTACCAACTACCAAGCCTATGTGCTAAGAAATCAATACAAAATACATAGGGCTATCATATCAAAGGTCTCATTTGGGATATGTTTTATAAAATGAATTATTGTGAGATTGTTGCCAATAAGTACACGAGACCATATAATGAAAACACACTATCAACATGTTGGATATAAATACTATGGTCAAAATGACTATCGACAAAACCTTGATTGAAAAATGTTGATCAATTTTCTTATACAACGCACCTAGAGCTTGCTTGAGACTATTTGATGATTTATTTACTTGGAAAGTAAGGTTTTCCTATCCAATCTTAACAAAGTTAGGGGGGTTATGCTTTATATTTGTTCATAAAAATCACTTTCAACATCCATGTGATGGATTTGCTATATAAATCCAGCAACAATAACAAGTACACTCTAAATGGTATCAATTTTAGTTACATGGGAAAAAGTTTCATGATGATCAATACCTTCCTTTTGAGAAAATCCCTTAGCAACCAACCTAAGTTTGTGCTTCTTTATATTTCCATATGATGTAAATTGGGTCTACAAACCCATCTACAACCAGACAAATTATTCCCTAAAGGAAAAGCGGTCTACTCTCAAGTTTTATTCTTCATCAAGAAATTGCATTTATTTAGCATAACATTGTCCCACTTACCTTAATCCTCATAGGTTCATGAATTAAAAATATGCATAACACAACCATAAGTGCATAATTTTCAACTTGATGTCTAGAGGATTATTTTGGATCCTCTTGCATTTTGGCATCACTGGAAACCTTCACCATTGCACGAATTTTTTTTTTTAAGATTAGAACCCGTCGATTCTTAAGTGTTGGCAAATTTCAAATTTAATGGTAGAATCAATTACCAATTTTTTTAGTAAAAAACATTTTAAGTAAATATTCAAAGTCGTTTATTATTTGTTAAACTTAAACACACACAATGTTTTTGTCATGTCCATGAATAATGTATGTTGTCTTAGCATGTTTTTAGAAAGCTAGGGGTGGTAGGTTGGGGGGGAGGCCGATGTGTTATTTTAGGCCCATATTCAAATATAGAAGTAAGCTACTCTTGGCGATTAGAAATGGCAACAAACAATCAACCTAGAATATATGCCCTATTCTTAGGAACATTTTTTCTTTAGATTCGCAATGTTAAGAAGGTCATGATTTTTGCTGATTCCTTCCTTATTATCAATCAAGTCCATAAAAAGAATCCCAAGGAACATGGATAATTTTAGGGGCGAAATTTACCCATGGGCTATTTTTAGGGGGTTTTCTCGAAAAAAATATTTGCCATTTTGAAATTTTTGAAGCCCTGTTTCGCCCAATTTTGATGGGGTAAACTTTTTTCACCCTAAAAATCACCAAATTATTATATAAACGATATAAAATCCTTGGAAATTAAAATATTTTTTGAAAAATATCGCCAAATATTTTATAGTTGGTGTTTTAAGAATTGGTAAGATTCGCCAACATTTATACACTTTTAAATAATTATGGTTCCTTAAAATCATCCATGCCAAGGAAGGCACATTGTTTTTTTTTTTGTTGGCAAAGTGGTGGAACCCCCCTGACTAGCAAGTTTGCCATTGGCTAAGTAACCACGAACCAGGGGCATCTAAGCCATCAAAATCACCTGGGGATCGCACCCGGCCTGGACCGCACCAACCCTTAACATGGTTGGATTTTTGGTATCCGATGGGATTAGAACCAGAGACCTTTTAGCTTAGGGGGCGTCTTAACCATACCCCATCATCAATTGTTCTACATCTCACGGATAAGGAAGGCACATTGTTATTTAGTTTCAAAGAATATTCAGAAATCTTGATACTTTTGATTATGTTAAGGTATTCCATGTTCAATGAACCAATAATGATCTGGAAGACTGAATGGAAAATGAAGTTGTCTAATTGGATAAGGGGGTTTTGGTTAAAAATGGGGACCCCTCAAGAGGTATCGATTCTCCTAGTTATATTATCTTAATCCTCATCAAGGTCTTAATTTGTTTTACCAAAATCATTCACGGAAAAGGAATAATTCCTAACACTTGTCATAATATGAAATTCAAATTCCATGCAAGCCATATCAATCTTTTCATAATGCCCGAGTGAGAATTAAGACTCCCTCATACCTTAGGTTCCTTCATCTCTGCATTAATTACTTAAGACATGTCGATATTTGAGGGGCATTTACTTGAGCTCACTCGCCATAATAGGATTTTCAGTTTCGTAGTGGGATGTTTGTGGATGATAGTTTTGTGTTAGATAGGTATGAGCTCTCAAGGAGTACTCTAGTTTGTGCACTTTCATGTTTATTAAACTATCTATAGGAGAACACATGCCTTATTTTAACAAATGTAAGCTCTTTTTTCTCTAAGTGGATTGTTCTCTTGAAACATCAATTTACTCCCTCTTAAGCATTTTCATTCTCCATGTATTGGGTTTTGTTTTGTGCTTTGAGATTTCCTAGTTGTGGTGTAACCCTGTTAAATTTGAGCTTGAAGAGGCCTCTTCTAAGAGGTTTTGTGTGTAGCCCCTAGCCCTCTTATGGTTTACTGGCTTTTGTTGAGAATTTAGGGTTGACCCCATCTATTCCTCTTTAATTATTTAGTATGGACAATCCTTCTGATTCGGGATGGACTAAAGGAGAAGGGAGTGTAAAAATTAAAAATATCCTTGGAAGAATGATAGAATAGTTGGAAGGGATGAGGCAGGCCATTGAGTATCTCAACATACATATGGAAAAACAAGAGGCCAAACATGAGGAATTAGAAGCTAAATTGAATAAATATGGTATGAATTGTGACAAAGTAGCTAGTGAATTTGAAATGCACTATAACATAATTATGGTGTTTGTGCATAGATCCCAATCTATGGTTCGTCATCCAAATGTCTCCATTAAGTTAGTAAAGGACATGGTTGTTAAAGAAGAAACAATATGGCAAATCGTTTTAGCAATGATAGAATAACCACATTTGTATGGTGATCACGGCCTAGATCGAGATGATGTGTTTATGGAGAAAGCCCACAGTGACATAAATTTGGTCAAAACTAGTCTTTTCTTATGGTTTTTAACATGTATTTCTTGCTTGGACAGTATGTACGAAAGTAATGATTTAGGTTTTGGAGGGAATGACCAGGTTTTGTTTTAATTTTGTACTCTTATGTATAACTATATGTGATGACCCAACTTAGTACAACATCTTTTTAAAGTTTTGAACATTATGTATTATCTAACTATTAGGTTTTCCCATAGCCCTTTTGATATAAATCTTTATCTATTTCTATTAAAAAAAACATGCTTTCAGGAATTTCTTTAATCCATGGGGAAAATCATAATTTCATTTATATATAGTGAATGTGCAATATTTAGATGCTATAGAGAAATGTTGGAATTCCTAAAAAATAATCTATATCTCTAAAACCACCCCAAAAAATTGGATTTATAACTAGATTTCCAATAGAAATTGTCCTCATATCTCTTATACATACCACCTTTCGTTATATTAGATGAATCTGCATTAAAATAAGCTCTACATCGTTTATTTATAGATATAGAAATTTGAAAAAATAATTAGACTAGTCATCTCAAATACTTCATCAATACATAGCATAACAACCATGATTCCATCATAAATATCTTTTGCAAAATAAAAAGGATTCTAATAACAACTTCTCAAAGTACACTAGTAAAAACTAGGATGAAGATATTATCTTTTCTTCCGTCAAATTCCTTGCATATGTTCCATTGACATATATCTAGATTTAAACAAGTTTTTGATAAACCATTTGCTATCATGTTCATCTTTCTAGGAATATGTTGAAATGATATTTAGTCAAAGGAAGAAGAGATATATTATATTTCCTCAAAGATAGGTCTCATAATGAAATTCTCTAATGTGCTTGATCTCTGCATCCATTTGATCACCATTTGTGAATCCCCAAAAAATTGTATTTTTGATGCCTCTTTTTCAATTGCAAGAATAGAAAAGCCTACAATCCCATAATATTAATAAAGTTATTTTACCTTCTTCAGAAACCAACTTTATATTTATAGAATTCATTTCCTTAAGATAAACTATTCCCCTTGCTCCATAGGCTTGATGATTCCCCTAAGTTGCTCCATTAAAGTAACCCCATGCACCTTATTTGCCATTTTCTTCAATTGAGATCTATATCTGAGGCTTCTCAACCTATTTCTAATTAAAACTATTCATAGTATTGATATTATGAGTTACACATTGAACAAGAGTTATAAATTTACCTTCAAATAAAGTTTGACTTATCGCAATTCAAATACCAAATTCTATGTTCAAAGACAAAGCTCTAAAAAATTGTGTGATATTATTATCACATGAAAAACCCAAACATTCCTCTGTTGGGATGCCTCTCCAAGCATCCCTTAACTGTGTGAGAGCTTCTACCTCCAACCATACATGAATTGCATAAACATGATGAACAATACATTTACATAGAGCGCATCTATTAGGGTCTTTCCATTATCTTTTGTATAATTTGTCTCATGTTCAAGATTTATTCTTGAGAACTAACCATGTAAAAGGGGAGTTTTTAAGGGACATTTAAATTTCCATATCAAACCCCAATACTAGACAATATCTTACTCGATATCTTCTTCATACATCACCTTATAACCAATCTTTGGAGTATAGTGCCCTCCTATAGGATTCTTAAACCATAATAACTCATCCTTATCCTCTTTCAATATAACATGGCTAATTCTTAGAACAATAATGTATTGCTTCCATATCTGCACTCACTTGCCTTCTAGCCCTATTTGATCTACATAATTCCATCCTTGTCTCCAAAATTTATTAAAAATTGGGTTGCCACATGGTGTAAATAGAAAAATTCCCTTTTCTCTAAGAGAAGTAATCAAATTATTAGGTAACCTATAATTTAAACAACTACCAGCCTAGGTATTCCCCCCTAATCTCACCTTATATCCATTCCCAACTTCCCACACCGACAAACTATCTATCAAAGGGAAGGCTAATACAATCGCGTTCCATGTAATTTAGGCATCTTGTCAATTTTTTTGTAGGTTTCCTCATCCACTCCTCAATCGAGTCTAACTCCATATACTTATGGGAAACCACCTAACAACACAATCCTTTACCATGATTTAACCTCAATACACTCTTTGTAGCCAAACCTCTTGCAAAATGGTGGATATTCTTAAGACCCTGCCCTCCTTTGTCCTCATCCTCTACCACTTTGCTAAGGGGATCCCCATTTTTTGGTTACCTCTAGACCATAAGAATCTAAAATTGGTTTTCCTTTACTTTTCTAACACCCCTTTGGGAATGAAAATTAGGGACACCCAATAAGCTATAATGGTTTCTAGAACATATATGACTAAAATCAATCTTCCCCCTCTAGATAACCATCGATTTCACCATGCTGACAACCCTTTTTTCATGTTTTTCAATTAACTAATCCCATTCCCTCTTCCCATATCGATTAGGTTTGATATAAGACACTATATATTTTAATACATTTTGCAAATCTATTCTCTGATATGGAAACAAATGTGAGAATAACTTGGTATCCTCCTCACTAATGCCCTCATAATAAATGGTAGACCTTCCTACATTGATATTCATTAGTGTAACTAAGCAATATATGCCAATTATTTCCTTGTGTTTTATGGCATCCCTTCTAGAACCATCAAAAAACAAAAGAATATCATATACAAACAATAAATGAGATAACATCATATTCCATCTAATTGAAATTTTCTTTAGATCACATGAACTCTTGGCTTCTATGAGTTCCTTGTTCAATCCCTCAACAACTATGAGAAGTAAGAGGGGAGAGAGAGAGAGAGCACCCCTATCATATCCCTCTTCTTAGTCTAAAAAATTAGAGGTAAGACCATTAAACAAGAGAGAGAAAGATATTGTGGTAACACAACTCATCACCCAATTTACACAATGTACACAAAAACCCAAATGGATCAACATAAGCCTCATATACAACCAACTCGCCCTATCATATGCTTTGGACAAGTTCAACTTCACCACAATTGCTTTCAAATTTTTTTGTTTGAATGGAATGACAAACTTCTCGAGCAACATCAATAGCTTCATGAATCTATTCTTCTTTATAATACCAAAATATTCCCCTAATATTGATATTGACAACAATCTTTTAACACTCATAGCTATGACCTTTGCTATCTTCTTATAAATACAATTGCACAAAGAAATATGTCTAAATTTATGAAATGTAGTTGGATTATCATATTTTGGAAGAAGGGAAATAAAGGTAGAATTAAAATCAACCAACATCTTCTTAGAAGCCCCAAATTCTTCAATAATTCTCATCAAACCCTCCTCTGTGACCTCATAAAAACCCAAGAAGAACTTGACTAGACATCCATCCCAACTTGGGCTCTTATATTTTTAGAAATTATGAAGGATCAATTAAAGTTAATTTTTTTGTTTAACTCAAACAGATAATTTTTATTTTTATGAAAAATCATAGGTCTGTTTTGGAAAATGCCAATCAACCAATTACACAATCAAATAGAAATACTTCGAAAGGGCCAGAGACAGTACAAATTCTTACAGAGTGGGAGAGAATCTCCCATTTAGATAAATTACAACTTAATGAATCACAATTAAGGAATAGGATGAAAATAGTTGGATTCTCCATTGATGCTAAGAAACCCTTAGCCAAGGCATCTGCGAGATAATTTAGATCTCGAGGGATGTGAAAAGAAGCGACCATGTCAAATTCCTTCAATATATTCTGAATTCTCTACAGAGAGTTATTCAAGGCAGAATTATTGAAATAATCAGCTGAATTTAATTCTTTAATCAACATATCATAATTGCCAAAAATTTGAATTGACTTGAATCCTTTCTCCTTAGAAATCTGACTCGCCATAAGAAGGCTATAAATTTCAACCTGATTATTTGACATGATTCCAAATCCCTAGCTAAAACTTAATTCGGTCAATCTATCTAAAGAGAAAACCAAACACCCAACACCTGAGATGTCAGGATTCCCCTTGCAAATCAAATTATCCTTGAAGAGCAACTCATCCAAAATGGCTTGAATGCATCCACATTTCCATGAAAATGCCAGGGAAGAGAGCTGACAGGTTTGACACAAACCGATATTCTCAAACCTTGAGGGCTGAAGCCCAACCATGTTGAAAATGTAGAAGGTAGGGAAGAAGAGGGCATCGTAGTACCTACTGATTCAGCAATTAACATTTTTATTTTATATGCCACGATCTGGGGGTTCAGAGTCTGATTGTTGAATATGCATTTGTTTCTAGCAATCCACATTTTCCACAATGTATACTTCGATATCGAGTGCCAATACTTGTGCCACGCAGTAGATTTATCAATTTTTTGAGGATGTTGTTCATTCCAGGAGAGGTAGAAAGTATTAACAGTAGATTGGACAAGGACAAAAAAAATAGAGCTGTGGAGCACCAACTCCCACACCAGTCTAGAAAAGACGCAGCCAATAAGGATATGGTCTGCCATTTCAAAGGCTGATTTGCAAAAACAACACCTAAAAAGACCATTAAAGCCATGTTTTAACAAATTATCACCAGTCAGCCGCTTATTATGCAAGAGCAACCATGAGAAAAAAATCACCTTTGGAAGACAGTGTGAAGACCATGCTATTTCCAAATCGCAGGGGAGAAGCTTGAAGAGTGAGAAGCTTGTAATTCAATGAAACCTTTTGTAGTTGTGTAAGAACTAGTTTTTCCCCAACCTAACTGTCTTTATAGGAGCTATGAACTAGAGCAAGGCCAGAAAGAGAGGAGAGCAACAATTTTTTTTGGGAACTAAGGTGATCTAGAATCTTAGGGAAGGACCAACCTACCCAGTTGCCAACACTATCCCAAGAACAAATATCAACCAAGTGGAGCATACCTTTGTTAGCTGACCAGTCCATAATCTCTTCTAATGAAATATCAGAGGAAAGAGAAGGATTTCTTGATATATTATCCTCCCAGAGGAGGATCCTCTTCCCATTGTTAGGGATTCTATAGAGTTATTGATTAAAATTGTCGATACCTCTTCTGCAAGAATTCTAGATAGTTGTGCTTGTGGGGGTATTAGAGGTTGTTATATTTCTCAAAGAGTCACCCTTAAGATATTTCATCCTAAATATCTTGCTGACAGGGTGATTTTTCTCCACATATAGCTGCCAAATAAGTTTACCACCCAATGCTAGATTAGCCAGACCAGGGTCACGAATTTGTAATCCACCTTCTAAAATAGGTCTTTTCAGGATTTCTCATCTTACCAAATGCATCTTATTCTGACTTCCTTTACCACCATTCTAGAGAAAATATCACAAAAGTTTGGAAATCTGAGTCAAGATAGACTTAGGGGCGAGCAACAAACAGGATTGAAAGATAGGTAGTGCTGAAAGAACTGCCTTTATCAAAATCAATTTTCCAACCTTGGTTAACCATTGACCACCCCAAGAAGCGATTTTTGCTTTTATCTTAGCTAGAACTTTGAGCCAAAGAGAAGGAGGAGATGATCCAAGCGTTAAAGGAAGCCCCAAATACTTTATCTTCTCCCACTTGACAAAGCAAGGGGAGCCCAAGAATTTCGTTATTCGAAGAATTTCCGAATGATCTGCATTCCATCCATAAACAACACTTTTTTTATTATTGATCAAGGTGCCTGAAATTAAGCAGAAATTTTGTAGAATTTCATTAAAATCCCGGGAAATATTCAATGAGGCCCCCCTTAGAAGGAGAGAATCATCTGCAAAGAGGGCATGGTTTATTGGGTCCACTCCCCTAGCAATCTTAATGCCCGGGATGTAACCAACTTCCTTTTCAGCTAAAAGTTTTCTACTAAGAGTTTCTGCCATCAAGATGTATAGAAAAGGTGACATCGGACATCCTTGGTGAATACCTATTGTAGCTTGGAAAAATTTTGTAGGTCGACCATTGATTAGAGGCACAATCCAAGGCCTATCTGTACAATATTCGATCAAATTCATAAACTCAGAACTAAAACCAAAAGAGAAAAGGACTTCATAGAGAAAGGGGAGCTTTACTCGATCAAAGGCATTTTTCATATCCAGCTTAATTAACATTCCTTTCTCCTTCCTTTGGAAACTTTAATGGAGAGATTCTTGGACTTGGATTACATTATCAACTAAGTGCTTGCCTTTTACAAAACCCCCCTGAAGAGGAGAGATCAGCTTACCTACCAAGAGCTTGAATCTATTGGTTAAAAGTTTGTCTAGGATCTTGTAAGAGGCATTACACATCGAAATAGGACGGACCCTGTCAAAAGAAGAAGGATTAACTTCCTTTGGAATTAGAGCAAGAAATGTAAAATTAGTACACCCTCCCACCTTATATTTTTTTGGAAGGCTGTCACCATGCAGATCAGATATGTTTTGATGATGTTCCAGCAGACTCTATAAAAATGGAAAGAAAATCCATTCAGCCCAGTAGCTTTACCCGACTCCATTTCCTAGATAACGTCCAAAATTTCCTTTTCAGTGAAGGGTTTCATTAAATCATAGTTATCCTTTGTAATGACAAGAGAAGGAACATTATCCAAAAATTTTGCAGACACTTCACCATCAGAGAGTCCATCTTCTTGAAACAAGAGCTGAAAGTGCCTACTTGCATCCTGTTTTAGAAGATCTTGACCTTTAATTATATACCCCTCACTAATGGATATTTCTGAAATATGATTTCGAGACAGTCTAGCCCTGCATTGACGATGGAAGAAGGCAGTGTTTTTATCTCTCCCCTGCAACCAGAGACTTCGAGACTTCAGCCGAAGGTATTCCTCTTCCTGTTGAAAAGATTGAGAGGTTTTAATTGAGCAAACTGTACAAGAGCTAAATGAGATTTGGTGATTTCACTCTCTTCCATTCCTAATTGAATCGATGTCAACTTGAACACTCTCTCTTGCCTACTGATAGTTGGAGTATTAAAAGGTGTTTTAACCCAATTTTTCAAAGCATTAGTTATTTTAATTTTTTGTGCCTAGATGAAACTGGGGGATCCGTCTATGTACTGAGACCACGCTTGAGACATAATATCCAAAAAATTGTCTCTCTCAATCAAGAGGGGGTTGAAACGAAACAGAATTGTCCCAAGGTCTTCTTCTTTTTCAAACAACAAAGAAATGGGGTGATGATCTAACATGAGTTTGGAAAAAACTATTGATGAGATAATGAATTTCCCGTCCATCAATGTGCTATGAACCAGAAACCTGTCGAGACGGGGAACAATGTTGGCAGAACCAACTCTGTTATTAGATGATGTGAAGTGTCCTTTATTGGGTTTTAAATCATTTAGATCGCTAGCTTGGATTAGCTCCTCCACTGTGTCTTGAAAATGATCCTTGTCGTAGAGTCGACCCTTTTTCTCATTCAGGGCTAATGATATGTTAAGATCTCCTGCTACTATTGTATTTATGGGAGAGTTGGACTCTAAGAAGTTTGATAGCAATTTCCAACACTCTTTTTTTTCATTGAAATTAACTAGAACATAAAGACTAAAGAGGGCCAAAGAGATCTTACTTGAGATATGATAGAGATCTGTAAAAATCCAGTGCTGGGTGAGAAATCATATTTTTAGCTGAAATTTTTCATCACACCATAGAGTTTATAAGCCCCCAGAGGTGCCTCTCGCACTGACATCTTTGCCAACGTTCAATTTCCATTTTGTTTTACTTAAGAGAAGAAGAGATTCCTCATCTATATTAGTCTCTTGAAGCAAGAGAACTTCAGAAGAAACCATTCTCATTAAATCTTTGATTGGGTTCCCTTGCAATTCGAAAAGATGATCTGCATTATTTACCCAAGTGGGAGGGAGTAATTACTGCCTTTGGGGGCCTAGTCCTCTTTCTCCTTCCAAGCGATATTTCAATGGTGGAATGGTTGCCTTTCATATTTAGCCTCTCGGCCTCTTCTTCTCGAGCCTTCTAATTTGGAGACTTCCTACCAGCCCTTTTGGAAATTTGCTCAATGGAATCTTCATCAGAAGAGCCTCGGCTATTAGCCAGCTTCTTCCTAGTTATATCTGCATAAGAGGGACAAGTTTTGGCTCCATTTGGAGAAATGTGATTTTGCTACAAGGATTCACCTACCCTATGTAGTTTCGAGTTAGATGCTCCAGCTTGTTCCATTAGACCTGTATTTACTTCGGGTTCATCATCCTGCCCTTCAAATTGTTGCATTTCATCCTATTGAAGAATAGGAGCTTCATGAGAACTAAGAACGAACAAAATTATTGGAAGATGCATTGGGTTTTCTACAGCCTCAGGTTTAGGAAGATTCTTCCCAATAGCAGTGACTCCTTCCATAGTCTTTCCCTCTTTACCTTTCTTTCTAGGGTCTTGATTGGAAGTTCCTGCTTTTTGGACTTGGGTCCATTGATCATGATTCTCTTTTTCAAGTTCCTCTTCTGATTTTTTCTTAAAATTTTGGGCAAAATGGCCCTAACCATGGAAAAACTGACACTTGAATGGAATTTGTCCGTAGTCCTAACTCTTGGATATGAGACCGTTCAGCTACTATTAACTTGATTTCCTTGGGCAATCCTATCTCCAAATCAACTTCGATGCATATTCTTTCACATGAATATTGATCTTTCCTTTATTCCCTATCGATGTATTTACCAAGATTGTTCCCAATAGTTTCAAGAGATTTTGAGTTCCTGTAGTGTAAAGGTGAATGAGGGAACCTTACCCAAATAGGGACAACAGATGGAACATCTTGAGTGGGATCGAAATTAGGAGACCACTTGTTCAAATAAAGCCCCTAGGGGGCCATGAAGTATGGACCATTTCAAAAAATGAGATCTCAATCCAATGCAGAGTCAAAAACAAAGACATAATATCCTCTTCCAACAAAGTGATTTTGAATACCTTCATATACTAAGGGCCTCCAGTTTCTTTGCACCCATCCATTTATAGCCTTTGGAGAAGGCCAAAGACCTGTGTATTCTCCAATAATCCCACACTCAGCGAGGTTTAGAGTCGTTCGGCAAGTCCGTTCAGTAGGTAGTTCAACCAAGGGGATGTCTACTTTCTCAACAAATTTATGTGATGGACCCCCTTTCCTCTTGCCATAGGTAGAAATCAATCTCTTGAATGCATCAATATCAGGAGGAAGAGGTAGTGGTAGATCCCCTCTGCAATCCATAAGGCTCAGGCCACCAGAACAAATCGTGAGAGGTCAGTTCTTCCAGCCTCCAGAAAGGCTCCACCAGAGATCTGCGCTCAAGAGAAAAGACAGAATCCTACTGCAGGCCTTCTCACACCACCAGTGAGCAAGATCAACTCTGAAATAATCAAGCCAAGAACTAAAACAAGAAGTCTTCAAATCGTGAATGCTCTAGAATCAACAAGAAGGAGTTTACAGACTTTATCTGGCACGCCACACAAACTGAGCCCTACATATGCACAAACCTGCAAAATCCAACAAAACGTGAGATTCCAGGGCAAAATAAATTGGCACCTCTCTGGTTTTCAGATCCTCTGCACTCCTGCAAACAAAAACCTCTAAAATGTTCCTCCAATAAGGGACGAACTAGGCAGGCTCTGGTACAAAAGCTTCCAACGTAAAAAAAAATTAAAACACTTCTTGGAGTGAAAATCCGTCCACCCTAGAGAAAGTATATTTATTAAAAATTTATTTGAAAAATAGATTGAAAGTTATTATTTTTAAACCTCCTCAAGAATACCAATATTATCCTCTTCACTCGCAAATCTAAGGAAGAAATAAATCACAACCCACTTTTGCAATAGTTACCCTTGCTTCTTCTTTGTATATGTCCCCAAAATATTCAAACCTATCCCTGGCTATATCCTCAAAACCAGTAGAAAGGGATCCATCATTCTTTGGCATTTTACAAATAGTATTTACATTTTTTCCATGGTTAGTAAATTGGTGACAAAACTTACTGTTTTCATCTCCTTTCTCAAGCCATAAAGCATTGCTTTTAAGCCTCCAAGTTGCTTCTCTATTCGCCAAAATATTCCTCTTCCTTTGTTCCAATTAACGAATTTCCTACTTGTACTCTTCATTTGGAAACCCAACTAGATCTTTGATTGTATAATTTTTCCAATTGTGCTTCAACATCAACTAATTCTTGATCCTCCTTTAATTTCTCTTCATGAGCCCACTTTGTTGGAACATGTTTTACCTTTTTAAAATTTGTTGCAAATTGTATAGCAATTGATTCATTATGGAATCCATCATATGCAACCCAATGATAATTCTTTTCAAATTGATAAAATCATATTCTTCTAACGAACTAGAATTAACTTTGAAAGGATTGGGAAGCTTATTTCCCACTTTATCAATCTCCAAGAGCAATGAAAAGTGATCATATTCTACACCATAACCCATCCATTGCATAATTCTCTTCATGGTCACTTATGAAAGAATCCAAAAATAATGAAATATGTATCTCAATAATAACTTTGCATTTACATCTATATAATTGTCTTGGTTTTTGCAGATGATGCCCTTTTCCATCCACCTCCACCCCCTTCTAATCGACGTACCAAAAGTATGGTACAGGGGTTCATATCCACACAATTGACGAAAAAAGAGGGCACAACAACTACAACGGGGAAAGACACCGAAGATGAAGTCCCCCTCTTCGAATTTCTGAGAAAAAAACAAAACATAAAAAATTGTAGATGTAAACATCTAAGATTTGTATTTGACTGAGTGAAGGCATGAACTATTTTCAGTTTTGTTACAAGTTTATTGATCTAGTCGTTGCATGGTGATATTTTAGAATTGAGGTTTCACATCTGTATTTTATTACTCAGATCATATGTTTGAATATGTGTGACATCTTTACATGACTATGGTTATCCTCAAGGGACTGGCCATCCCTTCCTGAGTTAACCTGAGGAATATGAGATGACCATATCGTTTATAATTGGTTTACTGCTATTACTACTTTTTTTTTCAGTAATTTAATGATTTATGTAGCTCTATGTTTGATAGTACTATGTTGATTAGAACAATAAATATAACTATTTTTGTGCTTTTTGAAATTTATAGGCGAAATGTTTGTTCACTTTGTTGCATAGCTTATTTTTGAATATGTGTGACATCTTCCGAGGACTATGGTTATCATCAAGGGGCTGGCCACCCCTTGTTGAGTTAACCTGAGGAAGATGAGATGACCATATAACCTTCCTTATCCTGGGATGATGATTATGAGCTTCCTCTCATTGCATGAGACACATGAGATGTATGCCCACATACAATTGAGAAGGTCTAGTAACCTACCTTTGACTTGACAATGACTTGATGTGCATGAGCCTAGTATGACGACGTGTTTCCTTATCATGATACGTTGAATTGCATATTTACTTGTATGTGATGTTTAGACTTGTGGTGACTCGTGATTGACCCTTGCATGGTAGAGTTGAGCTATACAACCCTTAATTGTTGACATCCATCTTGTCGATGACTAGCGTGACCCCTTAGTATTGTTTTCCACCCTTGTGTTGACCTTAATAGACCTCCTTAGGTTCCATCCACCACAGTGTTACCTTATATGAATTTTTTGGATTACTTTGCTGTCATTTTTTATTGTGTATTGGTCATACTACTGTGATGCTAATGTTTTTATTTGTGAGGGTTGGATGATCTATTTTAGGGTCTTTTCCAATTTAGCATTCTCTCCTTTAACCTATATGTTGGTCTAATTGAGTCTCATGCAACTAACCTAACACTAAGAGGTTGAATCCTGAGGATAAGAGAGGTAGGCACCAAAATCTGAATAAATTTTGTTTCTCCTTAGTCATTTCAACATTGCAAATGATAATGTGAGATGTCCACAATAATGAATTTGTTTGTCTTCTCGATGTCAATGGGCATGTTGTAGTTTCCATATTCAAATGTAACTCAAAATAGTAGTGCAATTATTGAACTTCTATAATTCCTTATATTTCTAATATGTTTATTTGTATATGATTAAATAACATCTTCGTACATTGCAAGCTATGCATGAATTTAATGGATGTGCATTTGTACAGGTTGGATACATTGCGACTTCATGCTTATTAAATCATAATCATGACTTCTTACGATTGGTTATCAATATTGTCCGCAATGATATTATTGGGTGGAATGGGACATTTCAATGTTTGGCACTTACTATGGTAAGATCTTGTTTTGGAACCTCTATTCTGAAATAAATTATGTTGCTTTCTAATTGTAGTAGTTTTCCTATTTAACCTATGGTGTGCATCCAGACCACTACATGATTGGGAGCTAAACCGGTTGTTACTTAAGTTAAATGTAGATTTCCCTGTGCAATTGCAAAGATGTGAAGTGTCATTTTTCCAACAAGTGTTTGCAATATTGGGATTTGGATTTACATAGAGATATAGACTATAATGTTAGCTAGAATAAATTTAGCAAAAAAACAAATTTAAGCATTGTTCCTTTGATCAAAGCCAATTCTAAATAACAAAATTAAGCATTGTCCCTGTAATGATTTCTTGTGATGACCTTCACGTCTCTCTAATTAACCAACCAAAGATGTTTCTAGATATGGAACACATTTACCAAAGATATCTCCAATACTTAGCAGCTGAATAGTAACTTCCAAAGCCAAGCACATATTTTCATTGCTTTCAACACAAGATTCTCATCTTCTTAAGTTCTCTCTTGATGTTTACCAAGGGAATGACCCCATATAGAAAGCTCAAGGTGGACGCTAACTCATGAAGTAACCTCCAAGTAACAAGGGATGTCTGCATAGCAACCCAAAAGGATACTCCAAGGCATGTGCCCCCAGCTAAAATGTACAATTAATCTCCTAAAAAGGTGGTTACTCCACCAACATGTGCCCACAATGCAACCAAACTTAGCTTCAAAGGGAAATGTACTTATCAAATGATGCAAAGACTAGAAAAGAAGGGATTGATGATCCCCCAAACTTCCTCTTAACTCCAACAATCCATCTCAAGAGGGATGAAAGAACTTTCATTAGGGCAATGTTACAATGTGAGAGTGTCCACATGGAAATCAAACAACTCCAAATGCAAATAACTTCTACAAGCCATGTCCAAAACACTCCATTTGACCTCCAAGAGGGACTGGCTGCATAAAGTGACCTCCAAGCATGTAATACCTCTCATCAATGGCATATAAAAGAGTGTTATCATTTCATAATAAAGTTGGATGTCCCAAGGCTAGCTAGGGAATGGAAATACTACTCCAAAGTCCAATGATCTGTTCTAAACATGAGGTGAGGACTGCAAGAAGGGTGTGACCCGCTAGTGCTTCCTTTAGGGTTGAACATTGACTCAAAACCGCTGGTTTATTGCTTATTCCAGTCAAAGGCATTCCCATAACCTCCTTAAGATTGTTGCACATGCTTCAAAAACCACCCAGAACTTTTCAAAGCTTGGTTTCATGTTGTCTATCACTATTTTAGGGTTTTTTTTACCCTTAGACATGCCTAGATTTGACCTTAATGTTTTTTAAGAGGATATAATATGCCCAAAATTGCCAATAAATGCTCAAAAGTGCTAGAAAATGTGTTTTTACAGTGCCTATGACTCAAAATGACACCCAGATTTGATATTGGAGTTTGTACGAGGACTGAGAGGTGCCCAGAACTGCTGCTCACTTGAAAATAAAACCCAAATTCATCTAAGAAGTGTCCAGGCCCCAAACTGCCGAGAAATATGATTTTATTGTTGTTTTCAGGATGTTTAAGTGTTATTTATGCCTAAACCTGATTTTAGGGTTGTTTGTGCTCAAAGTACTGCTCATAATTGCATTTCATGCTAATTTAAGGCCCTTTTTATCACTTACCTGCCTTCATCAACTGCTCGGATCTTCTTTTTAGTTATGTTTACACCTTTTTCTATGGAAAAAAAGAACCTATAATTCATAATGTTGATGTCAATTGTATATTAGGATGTCAAAACAACCATCATTTCTACCCAAAAAGGAGGTTTGAAGTTGTTGGAATGCACATGTTTCCTAATGATGTTCATTTACCATTGCTAAATGTGTTGCTCTTGATGTTATAGGGTCTAGAGCTGCCCAGATATGAGGTACATAAAAAATGTAGACATAAATGAGGAACAAATTGGACACCTTCCATATGTCTTCACGTTCTAACGAAATGTTGTGAACATGTATTATGAAACATATTACAATCCTATATATGCTTCTACAGATATGCCACTATTGGCACAAATTATCCTTACTACTGGATTTCATTACCATCTCTTAGGGATTTTTCCATGAATGTTTTCTTACTTTCTAGTAGGATGTTGCTGATACAAGTCTCATTTTATGCCTAGGTCATCCCTCTTTCATAATAGTTGTTCTTCATCCCCAACACTAGCACATTATGTTGTTGGGGTTCCTTCACTACCTTTGGTCCCCATGACTTCTCTTTTAAGGATGCAAAAAGGCCCAATACTTCTCTAAATAACCATACCTTTGTAAGGTACACCCATGCCAAAATGGGGGTAAGAAAAATGAATAATAGAATTATAGATTAGGGTGTTTGATTTCTCAATGGATGATAAGATGAACAGAACAATAATAAAACAACCTTGCCAACTATGGATATATTTGGATAATATAAACAGTATTCTTGAGCAACCTTTGCAAACATATATGTAGATGCAATTTTGGTTGTAGCTATTAGAAAGGATTTTATTTCAACATGAGGACATTTTAAACTCCTCCAAGCAATTTTCATTCCACCGTAAGAAACATCAACCAAGGAAATTGAACATGCTTCAACAAATAGGATTTTATCATAAAACAACATGAATTCTTCCCTCAAATATGCTACAGGAATGTGTATTGAATAGTAACCCAAGGAGACAAGGAATAATGCCATAAAAAGTCTCATATTAGACCCCCTGATGCCTTTAACATCTTAGAATGATCTTGGAAAATGATTCTTTGAAGTGATGGTAATGTTAGTTCTGCAAGTTTGAAATAGACCTTATCTCCTATAGGTCTTTGAATAATCTACTATAGGTGTACTTTCTTTTTCTTTCCTTGAGTGCTCACCTTTCAAATGTGGATTATATAGCCATCTTCCAAGTAGAAAAATATTTTTTCAATCTTGTGTGATGGAAAAACCACATTTTCCTTTCCAAATACAAATCCTCAAGCCACATGTTCCAATTTGTTGAACATCATTATGACAACAAGTCTACTTGTGTTGCTGGAAAGTCTACCTTAAAAAACAACGCATTTTGAAGGGTAATAGGGCCCAATACCCTCCTCCAGGATACAAAATTACCCTCGTAATTGGGTCATTCTCAAATCAAGTAACTATCTCCATCTGGTCATCATGTAAAATGTCATGAAAGATGTAAAGAGATCTCTAATGCCCTAGGGAAGACTATCATGTAAGAACTCAACTAGGATTAAGAAACCAATGGGTAAGTCATATCCAATGTGCAAATCCATCACAAAACCATCTATCATATGAAAATACATCACAGACCATATAGGGTTTGAAGTTTGAACATACACCACGTTTCCAAAATCTCATGAAACACTGCCAAACATGATGTAAACACTTTCGAAGTAAACCTGAAATTAACATGGTTACACTTGAACAAATAGGGGTTGTAGGAACCTTGTAACAAGGTCAATTATCTAAGGTATGGTCTTTTTAAGTGTTGGAATATGTATATGGAATAATACCTACACACTCAGTCTAAATCCATAAATGTGAATTGACTCTATAGTCAGTGTGAAGAATCTCAAACATGAGTCATCCATGCTCGATGAGGAAAATGAAAAACAAGTCTTTCCTATAACATAAGACTTCGCACTATAACCTCAATCAGGATTAATAGAAGATATAGGTTTATGAATAATTCTAGAACAACTAGACAGGGGTAGTAGGAACTTTGTATGGTTGGGTTTGTTACCCCCATATTATGTGGGTGTCCAAATATGATTCTGATCACACTCTTGAAAGTTGTGACATCATTCATAATGATGATTATTTGGTTCCCTACTAATGATGATGGATTCCCATATGGCTTGTTTGAGGCATGGTGATTCATCCTACAATAGTAAATCCTCTTCAATCTCAATCTCAATTGGTTTTGGTCACTTCTGGGCACAAAATAGCCTTGCCTGAAAATCAAGAAGGAATGAAACAACAATACTATGAAGTTGTGGGCACTTTGAAATCTATAAAATGAAAGCCACAACCTTATCTAAAGTTTGAGCGATTTTTATACCTCAATAAGAAATAGGCATATTGAATTCTCTAATATAGACAATTCTTACAGTCAAAATAACCCTATAACAACACTTACTCATAATTTTGGGTTGATTATTGGAAACGACAACATAAGAGAAGTAGATATGGCCAGTTTTGAGGAATTTTAGAGGCTAAAGCATCCCTAAATCAGGATATTTTATCCATGAATTCACAAAAAAAACAAATATGAGTTGATTTCATACTCTAAATTAAAATCAAATATGGGTTGAATCTAGGCTTGCTCAAGTGAAGTTTGTGGACAAACATAAGCAAATCCATATTCTGGTGTATTTTGGGCATGAAGTGAAGATGTTCAAACCCTTGCACAATAGTTATGGAGAAAACTCTTTTGATTTGGGCATGAAGTGGAGATGTTCAAACACTTTTTGTGATCCTTTACAACAATAAAATGACATGAAAATAACCTTAAAATAAATGTTGGGTACTATGGGTGAAATCATCCTGAAACAACATGTTTGGGTCTCTTTGTCCTTCAAACAACAAGTATGGGTCATAACAACAATACTAAAATCTCATCAAACCTATAGTAGAAGCCCTGAAACTTGATTTTAGTTTAAAACTTAAGCCAAAAGAGGGTGGCGTCTTGTAGTTTGAAGTGGATCATTTCGATCACCCATTTCTTCTCCCTCAATCTTTGGTTTTTCTTCATCTTCTTCTTGCAAATATTCTTCTTCCTCTGGTTCAATGAGTCCTTCCCTGTATTCTAATAGGAAAATGGGTCTAGTTTTTCCTCTTCGTATTCTTCTATAAGTGACTAGCTCAGTCTTTTCCGGATTCATAAAACATTATAATTCACAGGCTGGCAGAACCAATGGCTCTGAAACCACTATAATATCCCATGGATAACTGGGATGAAATTTTTTCAACACCATGCATAATATTGACTTACTGCTGAAATGTTTTGCTTGATAAGGGTATCTAAAATTATCCAATACTGTGGCTATATATTGTTGTGGACAACTCAAGAAATCTGAACCATACATGACAAAACAAATAAGTCCTATGAAGATAAATATTAATTTAACAAACATAAAGGTTGCTTCTTATCCAATGAAGATCAACCAAATTTCGTCATAGAGTAAAGTATTACATTACATAGTCATACAATACCGATAACTGATTACAAACTTAAAGCACCATATTTATAGATCAACTTCCTATATGTTTCTTATGACACTAAACTCATGAACAGTGACTTCTTTTAGGACATGGAAATCATACTAGAATGAAGTATTAAGCATACCTCTCATTCATCCCAATAGAGAGTATTTGTAACTACCAAATTGGTGAATGGGTGTTGTAGATGTTTGCCTTTAAATTCCAAATCAACCATGAATATTTGTTGTTGTGACAAACTGATATATGTACTTAGATTTCTGCACTTTGTCCTTGGAGATGATATAATGGCTTGAAGAGATGGCTAGGGAGAAGACTTTACGCAAACTTCAACATTGGTACAGTTTCCCAAAGAATGCACCCTCATATAGCATACTCTTTTCAAAGGGATACTCGTACTTCACATAGAAATGGGTGTGTTGCCCAGATTTGATAAGGGGTGAGTGTATAATCCTCACACAGTGATGTTCCCTCTATATAGTGACCATAGGGATACAATGCGCCCTCCTTTTATAAAAAAATACTTCACTGTAAACCATAGGGATACAATGTGTCCTCTTCCCTTGTCCAAGTAAACTATAAATGTTCCCTCTCTAGTAGAGAATACCATAGGTACAAGTGTTCCCTCTCCTTGGGTGACTCCACTACTGTAACATACTCTTCCTCCGCACCCAAAAAACTACCAGAACACTTCTCAAATATGAAGGAAGGTAAAACTATTGACCACGAAAAGAAGCACGAATGAAAAATTTGAGATGATTCCTCCTCGATAGATGGATAGGGTAGATTGTCTCACTACAATAAACATTTCTCCTCTTAGGTTTTCATCCAAGAGAAACTTTGCTCAAGAGATTGTTTTTTCAAAAATTGCAAATAGGAAAGAATGAGAGATACAAGCTTCATTTACCACTTTTATAATTTTTACTTTTTGGATCCCAAATGATGTTTCACCTCCCTTAAACCAAATCTCACTTTTTAATTAAAAAATGACTTTAGTGAGACTTTTACCCTTTTCCCTTATTTTAATTTAATGATGACCCCTTCTTGGCCTCCTTTAAACTTTCCCACTCAAATAATATTAAAGTGACTTTTTATAAGGCCACTTTATTAATTAATCATTAATGTCGCTTTATAATGTGATATTAAGCTTAGGAAACACTGATAATTAATTAATTCCCTATTTCAACGACTATAGCCTACAGGGATTAGATAGGCTATTAAGTCGCTCATGGTGCTACCTAGAAAGTGACATGACAATGGCATGCCTTTCCTTTCGGGTGTTTTCATCTGTTCATCTCATGCTTGATTGTATCAGTAATGAAAACATTTTTAAGTACAATAAATGATTACCCCTAGCAAATTATGAAAGTAACTTGAAGGCTAAGGAGGAAAAACATGAATTCATCTTGACTCCACATGATAAACATGCAACCCACAAATCATCTTTTCCATTAAAGTAAATATCATGATTACAAGAAGTTATGATTCTATGTAGTTTTGTACGCAGGATTGACAAGATCATATCAAGGGAAATGCTAGTACAGGTTGTATGAACAAGATCAAATTTTAACCTACACTCTTAGGTATATTCCCAACCATAAATATTCATGTCCAGAAGAAGGGTTGTTTTCATACATTTAGTGAGTTAGAGGCAGACTCTATGCCATATTATGCAAATCTTAAAGTTTTTTTTCTTTCATCTTACCTTCATAGAATCTAAATGTTTGTTTCTTTCAACGTACCATCATTTAAGTTGGTTTGTTTCTATTTTTTGTTATATCTGTTGTTTCTGATGGGTTTTCAAATATGGTTTATTCCTATGAAGTTTCCTAAGAAGTCTGGAGCATAATTCTTCAAAGTCGATTTATCTTATAATTTAGTGATCAAATCTTACAAGGAAACCTTCACAGTCTACTTAAACAAGAAGATATATAGTCAGTTAAATCACCCTCAAACATATCAGTACAACCTATTGAAGAGGTGTATGACTTACTTAGAAAAGGGGAAAACAACTACTATAGCAGCATGGCTTATACAATTTTTGTATGACTGTTATACAACCATGCTCTTTATCCTTCTTCCTAGATTCTATCTATTCTCATGTGTGCTAAATATTCTTAGATGGATCAACTTCTCTATCTTGCCTATCTTTATGCTTTTCCAAAACTTTAGTCTCATCTTGATATGGATGCCCTGGATTAAATCTTGTCTAAGTCATTGATGTATTAAATACACTTTATTAGACTCAAATTCAAAACATAATATTTCACTTTTTCTAAGTGAATTACATAATATAAATACTCTCCACTTTTCCTAAGTCGTCACTTTAGGAAATGTCTTGAACCACTCCTTGCACATTCATACTAAAACTCTTACAAGAAGTTCATATCCAAGCTACATTCCTCAATAGTGAAGTCATAGAAATCCCTCCAAAAGAGGACATCCTTCTTACTTAGTTTTCATGCTTGGAGTGTAGTACACTCTACTATACACCACCCTTGATCTATCTAGACCCAGATAGGCTTCCATGCCAAATCTCATCCTACACAACTTCCTAAGAAGTTACATCTGAAAAATAGAGGAACACACCTCTAGGCCTTCCAAATTCTCTTACAAGTGACAAATATAGACACCATAGAAGGTTGTGGTGATGAGATGATATCACACAAGCCAAGGGTCCTTGGATCAAAAGCTACCGAGTTTACTAAAATTGATGATGCAAAAGAATTTTCCATGGGATAGATCCCTCAAGGATTTTGACAATCCATGTAGCAGCTCACATATGTCCTTGAGTTGTCACATCAATAAGTCTAATACCACCCTCATCTTTAGGTATAATTCAAACATCCCAAGGGACAATGGGTAGCCCTTGCTCACCACTATACTTAGATCAGAGAAAGGATATAGAATATACTCTACTATCTTGAACTAACTCTTGATAAGGAGATAGCAAGGATCATAATATATATGAGAAACTTGTAGAATGTGTGAGACCATTATAAGCTTCCTTTCCAAAGGAACATCCTTATACCACCACAATAAAATCTTGGACCGTGATGTCTCAAGGGACTAGCTCTACATTTCAACAACAAAAAGACAAGGTCCCAAAGGGATCCTAAGATAGAGGATGATCTCACTAGGTTTGATCTAGTGCTAGGAAGAATCCAACCCAGGGGATCATGACTCTCGATCAGCCATTAATCTATTTTCATGTCATTAACCACAACTCCATAAGCATTACGAAAGGTATCCAAACACCTCCTAATAGCTTGCACTTAGTATTGGTCCAATGCACTAAGAGCAAGGGGTCATCAACAAAGTGATTCTTAATCATTTCCAACCCATCCAAGAGAGACATGCAATGAATTCTCCCTTGAATCCTAGTGGCATCCAAAAGATACCACGATACATTAGCAACTGTTCATGAGATTGTTAGGCATGAATATGGACAGAGACAACAGTTTTGGACACAATTTAGGGACTGTCTCGCCCTCTCAACAATAGAAAACAATTATAAACCAATAACAAATCATGGTAATTGTCAACTCTGGGAAAATGAATCAACAGTAAGATAAGTTTTGGGCACATTACAAAGGTAAGGAAGCTTGATTTCACCTGAAGTTAGTAAAGAATCAACATTCTAGGCATGCTTGCAGTAGTAAGCAGTGGTTAAGCCTCAATTGTTTGGAAACCTGGGCATTTTCAGACCTTGAATCAGCAATAGATTGATATCAAAAGAAAATATAGGCATTAACACAACCTCATATATCCACAAAATGTAGTTCTAGGTAGTTAAATAGCACGTACAACAGTGAAAAGAAGAGTTTTGGGCACATTGCAGCCAAGTTATCGACACATAGTACATTGACATGTTTCCATGATTATTTCTTTACCAGCATTGCAGAAATTTCTCTTTATATTGTTACAAGGCAACTTTCTTTATGACATATGGCATATTGAGATTAACCCATCATTATTATCTTGCTTTATGAAGTAGTTTGGCACTTATCTTGCATTAATGCATGCATGATGAATCTAGTGCATATGTGCAGATACCAAGTCTTTTGTCACAAAGTTGTTCCATGCACTTGAAGATAGCACAATTATGGAATCTATAGATGACAAAGAAGGTAGTAATTTTATGATTAAGAAGTGTCAACATATTCGTGGCAGAGAAACCATGGTCATGTCATATTTTTGAACAAATGCATGGGTTTCTATAAAATTTTAAATGATAGTCTTCTTGGTGTTGCTTTTCTAAGAACTTTGTACTTGAGAGAATTGTGTATGGTGTAACTTAGCATGGAGCCACACCTATAACATCATTTTTTAAAAATTAACATCTTCGTCACTCTAGCGACGAATGTTGTGCAACTCTCTGACGGACTTGCTACACTAGAGATGGAAATTCCATCGCTAGTGTAGCAATCCCATCGGAAATTCCGTCGCTAGTGTAGCAAGTCCGTCGGAACGTTAAAGGCCTTTCCGTTGCTATAGTGACGAAACCTCATCGCTATAGAGACGAAGTATCGCTGGTATAAATTTATTTTAAACAAGTTCCTCCATTGCTATAGCGACAACCAAGTGTTTCTATAATGACGATGGAAGTGTTGCTCTAACGGCGGGGAAGTGTCGCTATAGCGACACAATTTTATTTTTTAAACAAACCACATTGCATGTATTTTATGTCGCTATAGAGATGAACTATGGAAATTGTTGCTACAGCGACGAAATTTTTGCCACAAACAAAAAGGGTCCATGCTCGTCCCTATAGCAACGCACAAGTGTTGCAATAGCAACGATTTTCTATGGGAAAAATGTGCTCATGTACTAGTATGAAGAAAAATGTTTCAATGTGGGATGCCCAAGATGGGGTTTCCATCAGTCTCACAAGTCGTGGGCAACAAAAAAAGAAATGGTAGGTGGGGAATTAACCCTGGGAGAGCAAATTCGATTTCAGGAAACGTTTATGGGCCTTACAGGGGCATAAATTACTTCCATAAACTCCCAAATCTTGAATCTCTTCTTCCCATCCTCTCATATCCCCAATTAAATTATTTTTGAATAAGACTATTTGCAAATAATGTTTCACCAACCTATTAGTTCCCTAGGTTAAGATGCAAACATAAATTTTGTAATAAGGGGCTATGGGACCCAAAAGGACATTAGTTTACCATATTCAAATTTAAATGTGTCGCATAAATGATAAATTCTAAGAAAATAATGTGGCATGGGTTCATGAAGACACTTCGAAGCTTGTGGATCCTTTGGGTGACTAGATTCCCCGCACACTTGGCATGATATTCATCCAAATTCAAACACATGGGTAATGTAACATTATTGTATGGTTATGTGGTGTCAAATATCATATAATGAGCCAAGGAATTCTAATTGGTAAAGGAGGGTAACTCCCATGGAAGAGGAAGAGGCTAGAAGACTAGGTGTGCCACTTGGAAGGAGATTCTATGCACTCTATGACAAGTATGACAAATTCAAACATGATTACTAACATATGACAAATCTGACATGACGGGGTTAAAAATAGCCACCTAGAGGTCGAATTTGGGATTTAGAGGCAACCATTCGAATTGGGGAAATAATTGGAGCATGAAGAGGAGGACAAGTGTCATGTGGGTTACTAAACCACTAAGATGAGTTGGAAAAATCTCATGGAGGTAAATTCGACCTTAGGAGGCCTCCTGAAGTTAATAAAATGATTTCATGAGGAAGGATAATAGCTTTCAATCATTTGTTAATTTGCCTTTGGAATTTTTGAGAGCTTTTGCTTGTCCATTACATGGTGAGTGTTCACTCTCCCTGCTTGTGAACCAATTTCGAGGGAGTTGGATTCCTTTCCAAGTTGGTTGATGGAGAGGCCATTAAAAAAATTCAAACTTATGAAGCCTCATGAAGTTAATAAAAGGATTTCATGAGGAAGGATAATATATTTTTATCATTTGTTAATTGGCGTTTGAAATTTTGGAGAGCTTTTGCTTGTCCATTGCATGGTGAGTGTTCACTCTCCCTGTTTGTGAACCAATTTTGAGGGAGTTAGATTCCTTTCCAAGTTAGTTGATGGGGATGCCATTCAGAATTCTCATGGGAGATTAATGAAGGATTTTTATCTTCATGTTTAAGTTCCATACAATCGAATTCTCATCTATCTAGCCATTCTCTCATTCCTTCTTCTCCATTTCCTCACACTCACATTTGATGGCACACATGTTGGAGTGATTATTTTGCCTTACTGATGATAGTTGATGCCAAAGATTTTATTTATGATGTATGGATATGTATTATCATATCCATATTATCTGTAAGTCGAAATCTCATAAATATATGCATGAAAGGCTCGCATTCCCCATGCTCTTGAATAACTAGTTTTCATGGATTTGGCTTCAATATTGAAGTAGCTTTATATCATATTTGTATGAGGAAATTTATATGAGTTTTATGATGATGGGGAATAACTATATGATGTATGTCTCTGTAATATTATTTCCACATGATCTGTAAGTCGAAATATCTGAAATACATGTATGAAAATCTTGCATACTCATACCCTTATATCACTAGTCTTCATGGATTTTGGATTCAATCTTGAAGTAGTTTTATACCAAATTTGTATGAGAGATATTCTATGAGTTTGAGGATTTTGTGACAGCTATATATGATGTATTACTCAGTAATTTCATGTCTATAATCTCTGTGGGTCGAAATCCAAGAAACTCATGTGTGAAAAGCTTGCATTCCCATGCCATTGAATCACTAGTTTCCATGACTTGGCTTCAATATTGGAGGAGTATCGTATCATATTTTTGGGAGGGTTTTACTTTTATTTTTATGCTGTTTGGGAAGAAATTTTATTCCATATATTACCACCATGTTTCATATTACTCTCAGAACTATATATTCTACCTTTCAGAACCATATATTCTACCTTTCAGAACCATATTACTCTCAGAACCATATATTCTACTCTCAGGACATTACAGTGGTATCAGAGCATGGTCTTGGAACCTATTGAAATTATGGATGATAAGGATGAATTAAAAAAACTCATCAAGTCATGTGTTGATGATACGACCAAGCAACTCATGCAAGGATTCGAATTGATGGCTAGCCAACTTAGGGGTAAGCTGGCAGTAGGAGGTGGCAGAAATTTCCATCATGAAAAGACACATAAGACCATCCCTTTTGAAGACTTTGATGATTGGTTTAATGCATATAGGTACAATAATTAAAATATGAACTTATTAAGGGGAAATCAACAATCTACAAGTTTGGAGGAGCATGAAATGAGAAAAAATCAGCCTACTTGTGAAAAGAGCCTAAATACACCATTAAAGGAAGAAACAAAGAATCATGAAGTGGAGAATCAATTACATCAAGGTGATTGTAGAGAAGAACATAAAGAGGAAAGTGAATACAAGCACACAATCCTTACTGATGGGGGTTGTGAAAATCAAAGAGAATCTATTGATGGATAATTGAACTATGAAAGAGTACCTACTAATGGGTGCTCACAACTCTATGTTGGTGACATAGGGATTAGATTTGAAAAAAATTTGCAATACAAATTTCTCATAAGCATGAAGATGAAGACCTTGTGACAAATAATGAAGAACCAATATCAACTTCCCCATCACCACTTGAGCTTCAAGAAGTTGATCAAATCAAGAAGAAAGAAGAAGAGGAGGTTCACTCCCATGAACCATCCTTCATTGAAGGGTCTTTGAAGATGAGTGAAATGGATGTCAACCAGCGTAGATCCAAATCCTAGGCTCTATCAAGCGCTGAGATGGATCAAATCTATAGGGGTGCAAACCTCTTCTTAGGTATCCATTGATTTGATTCCAACCAAAAGACACGTCTTTTTATTTAAGGTCCACATATAATATTTTTATTATTAATATTTAATATTATTTATGGTCAACATATAATATTTTTTATTATTTTTTATTTTGTTAGGAACGAACATTGCATCATTTCCCTACACATGTTTTTAAAACCATATGCAAGGCCCTCCTACAACCATGGGTTGTTTAGGAGGCCTTGCACATGGTTTGAAGCCTCCTAAACCATGTACAATAAAACCATGGGTTGTTTAGAATGTCTTGCACATGGTTTTAAAACCATGTGCAAGGCCAACATTTTTTTGCGGATAATTCAATTTTGTGTTTTTTTCTTGACCCACATTTTTTTTACAGATAATTAAATTTTTACTTTTTTATTGTTTTGTTAGGTATGAAGATTACAACATCTCCCCCATATTAGATTGTTTTATTTTGGCCTATTAGAAAATTTATTTCCCATAATATGTTGATGTAATTGTAATTTCGGAATGTATTCACTTGTATTTCTTATGTATTGTAACCCGATGTTTATTCCGGGATGTATTTGTAATGTACTTGAGTCATGTCATGCCCCAATGTTCCTATCGGGAGGTTCTATAATGTAAACAAGTCATGTCAAGTCATTGTGGGAAACCCTCCTATTGGTTAAGGGTTAAAGTCCCCGTAGTTCTGGGGCACTAGGGTTATTAGAGTCACCTAGTTGAGTCGGCCCTAGTTGGGTTTAGTCAAGTCGGGAATTAGTATAAATAGAGAGCTAGCCTCTCTATTTATCACACACTCACTCACACTCAATTGTAGCGCATAGCTAAGGAAGAAGAAGACACTAGGGAAAGGAAGAAAGAGGTTACTACTGTCGAGAGATCATCTTACTATTTTGGGGTTTTACTTTTGGTGTTGATTCTATCTTTGAGGAAGTTGCAAGGTTTTCTCCATTTATGGTTTCCCCGAGGAAAAACACTGTGTTCATTGTCTCTTATGTTTGATTGTTGTGCTTGTTATTCTCTCAATTAAAGATCCTAATATAATGCTAGCTTAATGTTAAAAAATATAACATGGTATCAGAGCTAACCTGAGAAGAAGACATTGTGCAGCTACAGGAACTAGGGCTTCCTACTTTGTGGATCTCTCTTCACATATTTTCAGCAAAAGAAGGTTGGAATAACTCTCCTCTTTAGGGCACATCTTTCTGTCGAAGCAGAATCCAATTCTGAGGTTTTTTCAGTTTTGGACCTGACACTACTGCTAGAAATTAGGGCTTTCCACAGAAGTGGAATTTTTCAGTGAGCCCAGGCCTGGATTGATCTCCTCCTCAAAATCAAAGTTAGGGATCAAAATCAAAGCATTTGGTTGGACAAAACTATGGAAAATAAAAACCCTAATTTGCTCCTGAACCAGCAATGCAATGATTTCAGCTCCAAATCTAGATCCGACATCTTGAGGTTCTTAGTTAAGATGTCTCATCATACCAAGCTTGATGAAAAGCTTGAGGGAGCTGATAACTTCCGAGCTTGGAAGTATAGGATCTCCCTGGTCCTGGAAGAAAATGAGTTGGACTCCTATATCAGTAAGGAGGTTCCATTTCCAGAGGGAGATGAGGCAAAGGCCTTGCATAAGAAGAAGTTTGTTATGGAAAATAGGATCATTGCTAATTCAATCAAGGATCACCTCATACCACAGGTGTCGTCCCTAAATACACCTAAAGCTATGTTTGATGCCCTAACCAAATTGTTTGAAGGGAAGAACATAAACCGGAAGATGACTCTGAGAAACCAACTGAAGAATGTGAAGATTCAGAATGAGATACCATCTAGTCTTACTTCACTAGAGTTTCTCAGATCAAGGAACAACTGGAATCAGTAGATGAAGAAGTGGAAAATGCAGAGATTGTAATGACCACCTTGAATGGTCTCCCTAGATCATGGGACTCCTTTATTCAAGGAATCTGTGCCAGAAAGAAGTTAGTCAAGTTCAGCAAACTATGGGAGGAGTGCTCTCAAGAAGAAGCTCGAATAGCAACTCGAGAAGAAAATATGGGAAGTGAAGATCAAGCTCTCATGGTACACTCCAAGAAAACCAGAGGAAGTTCTCATCTTCCCAGAGATAAGCACTCTCACAAAGATAACACTAGAAAATATTTGTCTAGAATCAGATGTTATACATGTGACAAGAAAGGACACTATGCTAGAGAATGTCCTAGAAAAAAAATGTCTCTCATAAGAAGAAGGGAAACAAGAGAAGACATCATGCTCATGTTGCAGAGGATGATGAACCTTCTACAAAGAGAACTAGATATGAAAGTGAAGATTCTTCAAGTGATGAAGAATACGTTTTGATCTCCACTCTTACAGGAAACATTACTCATGGAAGCAATGATTGGCTTATACACAGTGGGGCTTACAAACATATGACAGGATTCAAGGAATCCTTTGTGAAACTATCAGAACATGAATCACCTCACAAGGTGAATCTCAGAGATGACTACCAATATCGAATAAAAGGTAGTGGGGAATCCTCCTATAAGCTAGACTTGGGAAAGTCTATGACAATGAAGGAAGTATTGTTTGTACCAGGACTAAAGAAGAACCTTCTCTCCATATCTGCATTAGATGCAAAAGGAATGAGGGTTGCATTTATAGATGGCCAAGTCATCATGTGGCCAAAGGGAAAGACTATTGATGATGCAGTAGTGATTGGGGAACAAGAAGGAGGTTTGTACAAATTGAAGGGACATCCAGAACAAGCCTTGGTCCATGACACAGTAGAGCCAAATAAAATTTGGCATAGAAGGCTTGCACATGTGCATTACAGAGCACTACCACTTGCAAGCAAAGTTGTTGAAGGTATTCCAGAAATACAAGAAAAACATGATGGGGTCTGCAAACGATGTGCGAAAGGAAAGAACACAAAGAATACATTTCCAAGTAGCGAGAGAAAAGCAAAAGGAATCTTGTAAATCATCCACTCTGATGTATGCGGACCAATGTCATCAAAATCACTAAGCGGGTATGTATACTATGTTTCTTTCATTGATGACTTTTCTAGGAAGACATCGATTTACTTCATGAAGAACAAAGATGAAGTATTCAACAAGTTCAAGGAATTCAAAGCCTTGATCGAGAATCACACAGAAAAGAATATCAAGACCTTTCAATCAGATAATGGCGAAGAATTCACATCAAATGAATTCAAAGAGTTATGCAAAGACTCGGGGATTAAGAGGGAGTTGTCCACCCGATATAATCCACAACAGAATGGGATTGCAAAAAGGAAGAACAAAACTATCATGGAAGCTGCAAGAGCTATGCTTCATGATCAAGACCTTCCCATGCATCTATGGGCAGAAGCTGCAAGAACAGTGGTGTATGTACAGAACCGTACTCCACACAGAGTACTCGAGAACAAGACACCTGAAGAAGTATTTTTCGGCAAGAAACCAGAAGTCATCCATCTCAGAATATTCGGTTGTCCAGTGTACATACATATTCCGAAAGAGAAGAGGAAAAAATTAGATCCTTCAGGAAAGAAGGGTATATTTGTGGGATGCTCTGAAAGATCGAAGGCTTACAGAATATACTTCCCAGGATTCAAGAAGATCGACATCAGCAAGGATGTAACATTTGATGAAGACACAGCTTACAACAAATCCAGAAAGAAACCTATTGAAGTTCCTGAAGAAGCGGAAGCACCCAGGATTCATGATACAACCATGAATGAAGAAACTCAAGAAGAATATCAAGAATTTGAAGAACCACCAGAACCTGTAGATCCACCTCAGGAGAATAAACCTCATAAGAGGAAACCTGCTTGGGTATGAGAAGCTATCCAAGGTGCAGAAAGATATGGGGCTCCAGAAGAGAATCATAGAGAAAGAAAAAGGACCAAATCCTACTCCAGATATGTAGCTCTATTATGTGATTTCATTGATAAAGAACCTTCCAATTATGAAGAAGTGGCAGAATGGAAAGAATGGAAGGATGTTATGATCGAAGAATATCAATCGATCATGAAGAATGATGTTTGGGATGTTGTTCCAAGACCAGAAGGGAAGTCTGTAGTAACTTCCAAATGGATATACAAGATCAAGCATGTTGTAGATGGTAGCATTGAAAAATATAAAGCAAGATTTTTTTATCGTGGTTTCTCCCAGAAAGAAGGAATAGATTATGAAGAAACTTTTGCACCTGTAGCCAGATACACTTCCATTAGATCAATACTTGCTCTGGCTGCAGTGATGAAATGGAAATTACACCAGATGGATGTCAATACTGCTTTCTTGAATGGTGTAGTAGAAGAGGAAGTGTATGTGGAACAACCACTTGGTTTTGAGACACATGACAAGGAGTCTCATGTGTGTAGATTGAAGAAATCCATGTACGGTTTGAAATAGGCACCCAGGACATGGTACGGCATAATTGACAGTTTTCTATCCAGTTTGGGCTTTACCAAGAGTAAAGTGGATTCCAACCTTTACTACAAGGTTGAAGATGACAACCTAGTGATGCTCCTACTGTATGTAGATGATTTGTTTGTAACAGGTATGGATGGGTTGATTGCTGATACGAAGTGAAAGCTTGTTACTGAGTTCAAAATGAAGGACTTGGGTATGATGCATTATTTTCTAGGCATGGAGGTGTGGCAGAATGCAAATGGAATTTCCCTGGGACAAGGGAAATATACAATAGAGATCCTGAAGAGGTTTGGGATGATGAACTGCAAGGCTATGGCCACACCTATGGCATCAAACCTGAAGCTATTGAGTGATGCTTCATCAGAGATGGTTGATGCTACGATGTATCGTCAGATGATTGGGTCCTTGATGTACCTGACGAACACGAGACCAGATATTTGTTTTCCTATGAACACCTTGAGCCAATTTCTGACAGATCCAAGACATGTTCACTTGATTGCTGCAAAGCATATTCTGAGGTACCTGAGGGGTACAATTGATTATGGGCTCAAGTATAAGCCGAGTCAGAATATTAACCTAGAGGGTTATGTTGATTCAGATTGGGCAGGTAGTGCCATCGATAGGAAGAGCACTTTAGGGTGTTGCTTTAGTATGGGATCAGGTGTGATCTCTTGGTTTAGCAGGAAGCAATCCTGTGTGGCACTTAGTACAACTGAAGCAGAGTATTTCGTAGCTTGTTCATCTAGTTGTGAGGTAGTATGGCTAAGGAAGCTACTGTCTGATTTATTTGATCTCCAGTTGGATGCTACTTGTATATATTGCGACAACCAGAGTTGTGTGAAGTTGTCAGAGAACCCGACGTTCCATGACAAGTCGAAGCATATCGAGATCAAGTATCACTATATCATGGATATGGTGTAGAGGGGAGCAGTGAAGATCCAGTATGTTGTGACGGACGAACATATAGTTGATGTATTGACAAATCCATTGGCCAGAGTGAAGTTTGAGTACTTCAGGGAGAAGCTTGGTGTTCTCCAGATCGAGGTTCCCTCCAAGGGGAAGTGATGATTCTGTGAGCCATTCTGACATGGTGAGAGGATTGGTTCCTTCCATGTCAGATATGAGTGCTAAGCCATTCTGATATGACTGTAGGATTGGTTCCTACATGATCAGATATAAGGGCTATTGCCATTCTAAGAATGGAGCTGCCTGGTGAGGTACCAGGAATACTCGATCTAGGACTGAGGGCCTTTCTGATACGATTGTAAGATGTAGTATTACATGATCAGATGTGAGCACAAGGCCATTCTGATGTGATTGAGGGATGTGCTCCCATTTGATCAGATATAAGGGTTGTTTCCATTCTTGGAATGGAGCTGCCTGGTGAGGTACTAGGAAAACTCAATCTGGGACTAAGGGTCGTTCTGATATGACTGTGTGATATGTTCTTACATGATCAGATATGAGTGCATGGTCATTCTGATGTGATTGAGGGATGTGTTCCCACTTGATGATATATAAGGGTTGTTGCCATTCTCTGGGAGAATGGAGGCACCTGGTCAGTTACCAGGAACCCTCAGTCTGGGACTGAGTCCCCTTCTGACATGGTTAGAGGATTAAGTTCCTTCCATGGTCAGATGTAAGTGTTGTGCCTTTTCATAGATGGTAGTATGTGTGGCCTACCATGCTGGTGATTGTAAGTGTTGTGCCTTTTCACAGATGGTAGTAGGTGTGTCCTACCATGCTGGTGATTGTAAGTGTTGAGCCTTTCCACATATGATAGTAGGTGTATCCTATCATGCTGGTGGATGTGAGTGTTGTGCCTTTCCACAAATGATAGTAGGTGTGTCCTATCATGCTGGTGGTTTTAAGTGCTAATCCTTTTCACAGATGATAGTAGTTGTGTCATATCATGATGGTGAATGTGAGTGCTGGGCCTTTCTGATATGATTATAGGATTGGTTCCTACATGATCAGATGTGAGTGTTGGGCGTGCCTTTCTGACATGGTGTTGGATGTGTTCCTCTCATGGTTAGATGTAAGTGCTGGGTGGGCCATTCTGACTTGGTGTCAGATATAAGCGCTGAAGAAGACCTACATGGAGGCTAGGCCTACAACCAACATGAAAAAGGGTTGGCTCTGTAGAACTTCCTGTGACGAGAAGAATCATGAGATAGCACCCGTGATGATCCAGTGATGATGATCCAATAGTGATCATCCAGATCGAGTGATGATCCAAATCCAGTGATGATGTCCAGTGATGATCCAAATCTAGTGATGATGATCCAAATCGAGTGATGATCCAGATCCGAAGATGAAGATGACTTGAAGATAAATATGACTTGAACATGAAGATGATGAGAACTTGACGATGATCCAGATGATACAAAGAAGAAGACTTGTGCTGATAAATTGTGTCGAGAGAATGCCTTCCTAGTTAAGAGGGAGTGTTGATGTAATTGTAACTTCGGAATGTATTCACTTGTATTTCTTATGTATTGCAACCCGATGTTTATTCCAGGATGTATTTGTAATGTACTTGAGTCATGTCATGCCCCGATGTTCCTATCGGGAGGTTCTATAGTGTAAACAAGTCATGTCAAGTCATTGTGGGTAACCCTCCTATTGGTTAAGGGTTAAATTCCTCGCAGTTCCGGGGCACTAGGGTTATTAGACTCACCTAGTGAAGTCAGCCCTAGTTGGGTTTAGTCAAGTCAAAAATTAGTATAAATAGAGAGCTAGCCTCTCTATTTATGACACACTCACTCACACTCAGTTGTAGCGCATAGCTGAGGAAGAAGAAGACACTGGGGCAAGGAAGAAAGAGGTTGCTGCTGTCGGGAGATCATCTTACTATTTTGGGGTTTTACTTTTGGTGTTGATTCTATCTCTGAGGAAGTTGCGGGGTTTTCTCCATTTATGTTTTCCTCGAGGAAAAACACTGTGTTCATTGTCTCTTGTGTTTGATTGTTGTGCTTGTTATTCTCTCAGTTAAAGATCCTAATATAATGCTAGCTTAATGTTAAAAAATCTAACATAATATTCACTATCACTATTATTTTTTGCCGACATGTTACAAATGTTACATCACGTTATAAGATCTCTCTTATAATATTCATTATCACTATTATTTTTTGCTGACATGTTACAAATGTTAGTAACGTTACATCACGTTACAAGATCTCCCCCATACTAGGCTGTAGAGCGCCTCTCAGCGCAATGAGGCCATTAGCATACTCCATGACACTAAAGCATTAGTTTCAAATTCTTGTTGGAAAATTTCTTCATTGGAGGAGCCATCCTTCCTTGAAGACTTGGAGAAGATTTAGAGAGCAATGTGCAACATTGAAGGTAATTTCATATCTTTGCTTTTTGATAGAAACAAATTGGTTGGGCTTAATGAATAGTTACATGAAGCATACTTGATAAATAATGAGGATATTCATAAGCTCAAAATTCAAAATGAGCAACTTCTTAAGAGGTTGCAAGATACTTATTCTTTGTCCTATGTTTGAGATTGTCATATGGTAGATTTCTTGGAGGATTCTCATGACATGATGGGTCATGAGAAAAATGAAAAATTGCAGGTTCTTGATGTGTTTGAAGATGATCTTGATGAGATTCAATCACTTATTGTAGTGGAAGAGGAACTTGAGTTTCCTCTTGAAAACAATTACACACTTTTTGGAGAAGTGTGTGATTCCACCACCTTGGAACCAACCCATGAGAACATTTTTGCATTTTTAAGGGAGGTGCATAATCCTACCCCTATGGATCCTTCACATGATGAAAATTTTTAACTTTATGGTTATTTGGGTGAGTTGGTTCTTTCTCCTACATCCTACACTTCCAAATTTTCCAGCATTCATCCTAATGAAGTATGGGGAAAGATTTATTTTTTATAGGGCCACATGAAGAGTATGGAATTCATATCTCTCCTTTTGACAATGACATGATTAGAGAACCATATTCTTTACATTTGCATAAGCATCCTTGATTACATTATGATGATACACATCTACATGGGTGCACCTATTATGTTCACTTGAGTCACATGGAGACTCGTGATTTTTCTTGCTCCTTACCTAGTCCATTTGATGTTGGAGGAACTTCATCCCACACTTGGGTGAAGAGATATATGATTGATGAAAATTATTATTGGCAAAAACATCTTTTGTTATTTCATGATGATGTACATATTCATGGGTGTATTGATGAGACTTCCTTGATCCACTTGAAGTCTTCATGTTTTCTTTGCTCCTTATTTGGTTCATATTTTGGTGGAGGTTTTCATTCGCTTCTTGGATAAAAGAACACATGGATGATCATTATTTTGATGGATCTTACATTCTTTTGTAGCAGCATTATAGGAAATGTGATCCTAGCCTATGCCATTGGAGAAGATATGATATAATACTTGATGCTTGTGTGTATGGGCCACATGATGATCTACTTACTTGGATGTACAAGCATTTTCATGATTCTTTAATGAGGTACATTCTTGATGTACATTTGTATGATGTTGTTATGTAATTTCATAATCTATATTTTTTACTGATGATGTTTGTAAGGGTGCAATATAAGCAATGGGGTGCTGGAATTGCTTGGTTTCATCTCACTTGGAGTAGCAGTTCGATTGTTGGTTTGAGAAAGCAAACCAACCTTCAGTTGTTTGAGTTCATCTTTGCAGAGCAGTGTTCCAATTTCCTATGGGGAGACCTTTTGAGAGATGGATTCAATTTTCACATGCTTGGTGTTCATGGAATTTCATCATAGACATTTCACACCATGCATGTATCAGGATCATATGGGACCCTGGGATCATTTTTGGTCTCATTGGTTTCAATTTTAGGGGACAACAAGCAGCATTGGAGATTTAGTCACCACTTGAGAAGATGATAGTAATCAGAGTAGTGTAGTAGCAAGCATGGTGGTTCCTCTCTGAAATTTTCTTGGAATCTTAAGAAACTCAAATTTTGGTAACTCACCACCAACTTCAAAGAATTATACATAAGAAAAAAGGGGTGAAAGTTTAGAAAATGTTTCCAAAATATGGAGGCAAAGATTATTTGCACAAATTTGGTTTTTATGGATTCGATGAATCCTTTTGGTGTTAGTGGTGATGTTACAGGATATATCAATATGCGCAATCCACATCTGTTTACTTTTGGGAACACAAAATTGCAATACATGAGTGCCACTACTAAAATTGCAGCTAAACAAAATTAATGAGCAAAATCATAAGAGAGCACTTGGTGCAAGAGAAGGAGTACCAAATGAGCATGCCACTTGGGAATATAGTTTTTTTTTGCAGCATACAGACTTGGAATTTCTTTAGGACAAGCAATCTTGAGTGGGGAGGATTTGTCATGTCCCCAATTAAATAATTTTCAAATAATACTATTTGCAAATAATGTTTCACCAACCTACTAGTTCCCTAGGTTGAGATGGAGACATAAATTTTGTAATAAGGGGCTATGGGACCCAAAAGGACATTAGTTTACCATATTCACATTTAAATTGGTCACATAAACGATAAATGCTAATAAATAATGTGGAATGGGTTCATAAAGACACTTGGAAGCTTGTGGAGCCTTTGGGTGACTAGATTCCCTACACACTTTGCATGATATTCATCCAAATTCGAACACATGGGTAATGTAACATTATTGTATGGTTATGTGGTGTAAAATAACATATAATGAGCCAAGGAATTCAAATTGTTAAAGGAGGGTAACTCCCATGGAAGAGGAAGAGGCTAGAAGACTAGGTGTGCCACTTGGAAGTAGATTCTATGCACTCTATGACAACAAATGATGGAAGATTCTATCACAAGTATGACAAATTCAGACCTGATTGCTGGAATATAACAAATATGACATGACAGGGCTAAAAATAGCCACCAAGAGGTCAAATTTTGGATTTATAGGAAACCATTCGAATTGGGGAATCAATTGGAGCATGAAGAGGAAGACAAGTGTCATGAGAGTTACTAAACCACTAAGATGAGTTGGATGAATCTCATGGAGGTAAATTCGACCTTAGGAGGCCTCATGAAGTTAATAAAAGGATTTCATGAGGAAAGAGAATATATTTTTATCATTTTTTAATTGGCCTTTGGCATTTTGGAGAGATTTTGCTTGTCCATTGCACGGTGAGTGTTCACTCTCCCTGCTTGTGAACCAATTTCGAGGGACTTGGATTCCTTTCCAAGTTGGTTGATGGAGAGGCCATTCAAACCTCTCTTGGGAGATTAATGAAGGAGTTTTATTTTCAGGTTGAAGGTCCATACATTTGAATTATCATCTATCTCCCCATTCTCTCATTCCTTCTTCTCCATTTCCCAGCACTCACATTTGATGGCCCACTTATTCGAGTGATTCTTGCACCTTGCTGAGGATGGTTGATGCCCAAGCTTTGATTTATGATGTATGGATCAGTAATATCATCTTCATATTCTTTGTAAGTTGAAATCTTATAAATATATGTATGAAAGGCTCGCATTCCCCATGCTCTTGAATAACTAGTTTTCATGGATTTGGCTTTAACATTGAAGTAGCTTTATATCATATTTGTATGAGAACATTTATATGAGTTTTATGATGATGGGGAAGCAATATATGATGTATGTCTCTGTAATATTATTTCCACATCCTCTGTAAGTCGAAATATCTGAAATACATGTATGAAAATCTTGCATACTCATGCCCTTGTATCACTAGTCTTCATGGATTTTGGCTTCAATCTTGAAGTAGTTTTATACCAAATTTGTATGAGAGATATTCTATGAGTTTGAGGATGTTTGACAGCCATATATGATGTATTACTCTGTAATTTCATGTCTATAAGCTCTATGGGTCGAAATCCAAGAAACTTATGTGTGAAAAGCTTGCATCCCCATGCCATTGAATCACTAATTTCCAAGACTTTGGCTTCAATCTAGGAGGAGGATCGTATAAGATTTGTGGGAGGCTTTTCCTTTGAGTTTTATGTTGTTGGGAAAGACATTTTTATTCCATATATTACCACCATGTTTCATATTACTCTCATAACCATATATTATACCTTTCATATGTAAAAGTCTAGCTAGTAATGCAAATTTCCCTCAACCAATTTCTATGAAAGTTACCCTACAAATGTTGTAGACCATAATCCATTTGCAGAGATTAATAAACATGATTAAGGATAGAAATTGAAGTCTGATACTCATTCCCATACTCTGTTCTGAAATTTGGGAAGGTCGTACTTGATTTGGAGAGCTAGTTTGGCCATCACCCTTGGGGGGATTTGAACACACTTTCAAAGTAATTTTGGTCTTTTTGTCATTATCCCCAAACAATTTTGCAGAGTTCTAAAGTGTGATACAAAGCATCCATAAACCACCTTGGGATATTTTAAGACTCACCATACCATATCCTTTCAAATTCGGGACTATTTGGTGAAAGTTGGAACCCACTAGAGTTGTGACTAATTAAGCTCGAATTTTGCCCGAATTGCACTTTTCTCCAAAATTCTGAAAAAATGGACATTACACATCCACTGTGCAACACAAAAATAGATTTCCAGCGATGGAAAAATGAAGGAAAATGCATAAAAACGTGAAGAAAACGCCCCAGCTAGCTCCAGCTGCGTGAGGAAGTGAAAATCATGGGTGAGGAATGGATTGGGAACACATTTTTGGGTGTTTTCTTGCCCCACATGCAAAAATACGATTTCCCAGAATTCATGGCTTTCCCATACACGAAATTGGATTCCATACCTCTCAATTTCCAATGCATTAATTGCCTCAACCAACTCTTGGAAGAATTAAATGATTGGGTGCATAAGTCAAAATGGGTAGTTGAGAGTTTATGGGTTCTCTCATTGACATTTTGCTTAACACTATGGGCTCAAGGGTTTGAATAATTTTCCTCCCTTTTTCCTTGTAGAAATCATGCCCAGCTCGGGGGTTGCAGTTGTGTTGAGAGATTGATGAGCACCACTGGCCTAAGGTTGGGTGGAACTTTGTAGCGGCATAGCTAGTTGCTCGGCGCAGCTCATTTTCAAGATAAGTACTCTCTTGTATTAATTATGCAATGTATTTGTTTTAAGAATTATTATGAATGTATTGAATGCTTGCTAGAGGTTCAAGTAGAGATTTACTTCCGTTGTATTTTCCTATGTTATACATATGTATTTTACTTCCAATGCATTTTTGCTTATGTTCATGGGGTTAGATGTCGAGTTATAGCGTTGCGTCCTCTCCATCGCACTAGATTGACGAGAGGGGACATGACAGTCCGAGTGCCGACGAAGGTGAACAATGGTTCTAAAACCTTGCCCGGAGAAATAACGCCTAATGGCATAAATATTTATTTCATAAATTTGATAAATTTTTAATTTTAAGTATGAGTAGAGTTTTTAACCCAAATGGAATATAACTTCATAAGTTGAATTACATGAGTAATACTCTTTACTTTCTTTAATGATGGAGTGTTGGGGAAGATACGTATGTTGGGTATATTATAAGGTATTTAATTCTTTTTTGTTTGGTTTGGAATAAGAGGTTAAAAATAAGTGTTGGTTCATATCTAGAAAGGTAGGGGTATGGATATGTACATTTTTATAAACTTTAGAGTCACATCATTGTAAAGAGAGGATCTTTTGTTTTAGAAACAAGAGAATCTCATACACCAACTTGATGTTTAACTTAATCTTGACCTTAAAAATATATTATTATTATTATTATAAAAATTTCTATTTAAATATTTTTTTAAATAAAAGTTTAAGAAAATATTGATTAAAGAAATAATTTAATTTAAAAGTATTAGATCAAAATAAAACAATGAAAATGGAAAAATAATTATTAATAATAAAAAATTACATAAATAGTTTGAAAAATAAAACTGTAAACCTTTATAAACCACCATCAGAATTTAAATAATAACAATAACATGATTGAAAACTCAAATTAAATAAACCAACACCTTATAACATTAAAACAAGTTACACGGAACCCACATCCAGCATCTGACATGGTCCACCCAGATGTGATATATACACTTAGAATAGGTCATACACTGTAATATGTATACACATTCCCAACATAGACAGATTTCTCGTAAGCTCACCGGAAAGGTCGTGCCTGCGATTTCATGCAACAAAGCTAAAGACGATGCGAAAGAAGACCCGAAATAAGGCGTTGATACCCCGAGACAGGCGTTCAACATATATTCAATGAGTATATACATGCAGTCTCCCGCTGCCCAATACAGAGAAAGTGGCATTGGCAGCCTTTGATCCCATAAAACCACGGCACCCACCACCTCCACATTTCACAACTGGTGGGTTGTGGCGCATTTCTGTCTAGAGGAGGTTATACTGCAGAGAATCCCCGTTGCAGGAGTTTTGATCCTGGGTGGTTCAGTCAAAAAACAATATGGGGGGCTAAGATGGACATATAATAGTTTTGGGGTTTATTTCGTTGAAAGTGAATCCACATTCTGTGACGAAACTGTTACTTACGATTTGCATGGTACTACCCATTTTGCATTGCACATTCTGTGACGAATCTGTTACTTACGATTTGCATGGTACTACCATTTTGTGGCAATGCAGTGCTGTTACAAATTCCGGGGATATGGACATCCTGAAGGCTTTTTACAACATAGAAAACAAGGGAAAAGATGCAAGCAATATTTAGCATGCTGCAGAGCATTTAATGGGGCTGTAACAGGCTTGATGCTCGCTTGATCCAACGATCATCAAGCCTGCTGCAGTTGCATTAAATGCTTTACAGCATGCCAAATATTGTTTACCTCCACCTATATACAATGCCAAGAAAGCTCTGTCATAGCCTAATTGTCCTTGACAGTATGGGCCTTCCGGTCTAAAAACAACAAAGACAACTAAAACTGGATGTTTTTAGTCAATTTTTTATAAAACTAGTCAATTTTTTGCTAGAAAATTGTTATTTATATTTTTTGGAATTTTAGACTATGCTAAACTAAATCAGTGATTTTAAAACCACCTAAATCATTAAAATTACGATTTAAACTCTCTAAATTATAATTTAGACCAACCATCGAGACCAGCCACCAAGAGAATATGAACAAAGGTACAATCGTTAAGATTAATAGAACAATTCACTTTTGCCATTAGCCACCGAGCCATTGATGGAGCAAATCTACTCGTTGTCATTTGAAAGATAACTGAACAGAGCAATTGCGGGGTATATTAAACTTGGGTTTTTAAGGAAGGGACACCACAGATCTGCTGTCAATTTCAAAGTCAGATTCAATATACCGTGGATCTGTGTCTTAGTTGAAGGGTTTAAGAAAAGCTACATAATATAACACCGTTTGCTTTTCAAAGAGTAGTCACTTGTATTCAATGTCACAATGTTCAATTTTCTAAGAGCAGTCACGAGCATTCTAGTTAATTCTTTTATTTATTATTCAATGTAAATAACTTTCATGCTAAGAAAGTGAATATTCAAATTCTCAAAAATAAGTGAAGATTCAAATTCTCAAAAGTTAGTGAAGATTCAAAAATAAGTGAAGATTCAAATTCTCAAAAGTCAGTGAAGATTGCACTTGAGGAGCAAAAATTTAGGAGAAGTTGTGAAGGGTATTGAAATTGGAATTATATCTTAATTGGGTGGCAAAATATAAATAATAACAATGATTTGGTCTTGTATTTTTAGATTTAGATTTTAAATTATATTTTATTAATCTCGATGAATTTTTCAAAGTAATTTGGAAATAATTATAATAATTGTTTGATGTAAAGGCAATAAATGCATTTTTTTTTTAATTACAACTTTTTAGACTCAAAATCAGTGTTGGGCAATTTTTTTTTAATTACAACTTTTTAGATACAAAATGGGTGTTGGAACCATTATGTTTATGGTAAGCCATATTAATAAGTTAAAGCCTCTTATTAAAAAAATGAGCTGAAATTGATGCAAAAGTAGTTGAAGAAGATATAAAATCTATATTATTAAATAGTTTTCCTTTGACATACAACAATGTTGTTTTCACATTAAGTTATTTTCACAATTGTTAGATGATATGATATCATCTCTTTTGGTTGAAGATAAAAGGTTGAATGAAAGACAAAATGAAGGAAATTCACGGAGTACTCTACACCCAAACAAAACATTATTTGCTAAAAATCTAATGAGTAAAAAAGTAGGGAAACAAATAACTAAGGAAGATATCCAGTGTTACTATGCAGGAAAATAGGTCATATGATGTGGGAATGTAAAATCAAAGTTAATGATCTTCTAAAAGGAAAGGTTAAAGAAAAAGGAAAACAAAGCATGGCTCTTACAACATACAATTGTATAGTGGAAGAAGTATCTAAATTTGGATATGAAGTTGAGAACTGTGAGAAAGAAATAGAGGGGGTTACTTGTTTTGACAAGTGGTCGAATCTTTAGCACATGTGGTATTAGAGGAGTTTTAACTCAAAATTGTTGTTGCCCAAGCCATTTGGGAATTTAGGAATTTCAATAAGTCCATAGTTCAAGAATTCGAGAAATTCGGGAATTTGGGAATTTAGAAGATTTGGGAATTCTGCACTTATGAGGGTGATGAGGGTGATGAGATACCATGAAGGAGTATTTCACTTGTAAGATTCCAAATTTGTAGAGAAGGGAAAGTGGCTTAAGAAAAGTTTTATTTTATGTTGTTTTTTGTAAATCAAACTTTTAATAATTAAAGTTGTAGCATTAAGAGAGGTTGTTGGAGTATAATGCTCCAATATGTTTAAATTTCTTAACAATGTAATTAAGGCATCAATAACCTTAATTGGTATTATTTTAGTATACAATTAGGTTATTCAAGTGCTTATTAGACTAATAAAAGAAGGTTGATGTCAATGTATTGAATGACTCCATTATTAATCAAATTTGTGCTTCTAGTTTCTATTGAGTGTATTGTTTAGAAAGTAACATTTCAAGTCCTGGATTTGAGTCCGAAAATTGTATAATTCTATAAATTCATTTCTTATCTCATGTCCATCTAATTTAGAGAATTGCCTTGAACATTTTTTCACTTTTAAAGAGCCCCTGAGCTCTTGTTGCTAAAGGGGAGGAGTTATGATGACGAAGACGATGAATTGATCCATGATTTCCATGCTTACATTAGTCATATCCAAGCTTGGATAAGGAGTCTTATGATGTTTTGTGCCCCTCTTGGCATAATTTTGGTGTTCTTGGCCTTGTTCATAAGCATATTTCAAATTGTGGTTTACGTTTTATGGACATTATAGCTTCTGTTAGACACTGAGAGGGGGGGTGAATCAGTGTAAAGCCAATTTTACAACTTTTCTTAACTTGTCACAATTAACTACCAATTCATCATTCCATTATTCAAACAATCTCATAATCATTTCATAAACTTCATCATTCACATATCATAGCATATCAATCATCAAGAACCATAACACAAAAGAACACAACACCATATAATTTTGTAATCTTTTTGTATTAGTTTTGGTCTGGCTACAACCATTAGGTAAATTCAGCACCTACTGATACAAAGAGCACCTACTCTGCATCCAGGACCCTGCCTAGTTTTCTTAAACCCTGCTAAAAAGGGTTTGAGGCATCCTAACCTCAAATGTAAGACAAGCTTGCTTTTACAATTAAAGCTCACTGTCACATCAACATCATCTGTTTCTTCAATCTATTCTGCTGCTGGTCAATACTGCTGATCATATGCTCATCACTCTTATCAACACTGCTACAACACACTTCTCAATATTCTTTGTTCATCAACACCTGCTCTTCAATACTTCCAAGTCATCAAGGTCTGCTCAAGGCTCATGTCAAGCACAAGGGTCTGCCCATAACACAGTCAACTCAATCAACCAAACATAAAGGTCTTCACAAATCAGAATGTCAAACAACAATCAAACTTGTCATCATCATCATTGTCTTCTTCAATGGTTGCTTGTCATCAACCTGTCACTATCATTTGTCATATCATATCAGACTGCTGTCACTGTCATATGAATGGCTATCACTATCTTGTCAAGTCAATGTATGTCACTGTCAAGCTGATCATCATGGCTTGCATCATAATAAGGTATTGCATTCTTCACCAAGGCTGTAGTATCCTTATCCACCAGTGAGGGTAACTTATCAAAAGCTTACCAAAAGCTTTTGATATACTCACACTACTGTTCAAGCCAACCTATCACTGTATTCACTTCATAAACATACCTTTTGCAGATGACTTCAAATTCAGATCTTGAACTTCAACTTTGACTGTAAAACAAACTTGCACTTGTTCATTCACACATTTGTATATACACAGTCATACACTTTACTGTATATCATGCATACAAATGTACCACTGTGCTCACTTCATACCACTTTGCACATACTACTAATGTATACATTTGTATTGTTGTTTATCACCAAACATTATCTTAGGGCATACACCATCATCAAATTATGCTTCATCATAAATCATCATCCTGTTCAACATCTTCAGCATTCTCAGCATGTTCACCAATTCATATATAATCAGCATATACATCATAGTACTGCCTATGTCATCAAGCTGTCTCTATCGTTATCTTAAAAACACTGCCTTCATGTTGCTCCCACTGTTTCAAAACATCAAGCATGTCTAGCTGCCCAGAAATCAAGTCATCAACCAGTCACTGTCAAATCAATCATTGTTATGTCATGGCTGTCACTGACATCAAAATGGTACTGCTGAGATACTTCTTGCAGCAACATTTCTTTCACAGAGATATATTTGTCAAGTTGATCTTGGTTATGATTCCCTTCAAACTCAGTCTTCATCTAGGGCTTTGATATCAAGCCAACGTTCTGGTAACCATACACATGAACTTCACAAACTTCATTCTCTTTCATTACACACACAGATTAAATTTATCATTTCAGACCTCTATGAATTAAGGCAAGTTCTTTGCAGGTCTTTCTTAACCCACAGTGACTATGCAATATTCAGAACAACAGTTTATGAACAATAACATAGTCAATCTTTAGTTTTTCTGATATAAACTTTAGATGCCTCCATGAAATCAGCCGTTTAACACCTCTTGTAGGGCTGAATGTACTGTGTAACTTCAGATGCCTTAATAACTGTGCAACTTCATATGGCTTGAATATACTGTGTAATTTGTTAAGCAATTCAAATGCCTTTACATACCTCTGCAACCTTGGATCACGCTTGTATCTACAAAATAATTTCAGGCTACTACTTTACACCTTCGGACTGCCTTAGAGCAGAATTAGACAAGCTACATTCATAAGGATGGTCTTCAAATCAACCAACATTTCGAATTAGTGCTGCAATTTTAGACTGTCTTCACTAGCTTTAGGCTCTATGCAAATTGAGTTTGTTGTGCAACGTTCAGACCTTGAAATCATCCTTCAAGAGCTTCAGTTATCAGAACTCATCCTTGCACATTGATACACGAAGACTAAGCAACTTTAGCATGTTGGACTATGCATCTTTGGAGGCCAAAACATTGACTTTAGGTCAACTAAAACAGTTTGGTGCTCTCACATGATGCTGCTATGACAACCCCAAATTCAAAAAGATAAGACACATGTAGCTGTCAAAAACGAATCAGAGATAAAGCTTGAAAATTTTGCACTGGAGATAGTCCTGCGTTTGCCTTAGAAGACCCCAAGACAAGTCACAAGATTTGTCAAAATCCCAAAATTTCCGAAAATTTTAAAATTTTGAAAATACAGATAATATTCAATAATGCAGTCAGCTAATTTATTTAATTAGTTATATGTTAATGATTTCATAATCTGAATTCTCTACTTGATTATGTTTATCTTATAGAATAATTCTTTTTCAGTTTCATGACTTATTTTTCTTTGCGACCACAAGGTGGAACTGTCTTGGTATTCTGGGGCTTACTTAGCTTTTGAGCTAATGCAGAAAGTTTACCTGCTCTTACAGATTTACAGGTAAGAAAGATCTGGTGCTGCTTGTCAATAATTCTAAAGCATACAGATACATGTTCTTTGCAAAAATAATAGCTCAGTAAAAGAATATAAATGTTGTTCAATTTCACATGTTTTTATGAGGTAAAACCATAGATCGTTATTATTTTTAAAGACACCATAGAAAAGAGATTTTGTCCTAACGATATTGGAGACAGTTGCTTTCTCTCTCTAGATTGTAATTTATAGTTTTCATTTCAAACTAACCTCTTCGATGCTTATTAATGTTTACCAAAGTTATCATTTGTAAACGCCTTAAATTTATCCTTCACACAGGTTAAAGATGGCGGGGTTTTACGTTAAGGATCTATCTTAAATTGTGATCATAAACAATTTACGTCATGACAAATTTTGGTTAATTCTTGTGATAAGAAAGTAATGTACAATAGTTATTGAGTTTTTATACTATTATCCTATCTTCTAAAGCTTTGAGGATTAAAAAGGAATTATAGCATTATTACATACTACTATCAAATGGATTAAGTTAGTGTTGATGCACTGAGTTCTTTTACACAAACTTCCCTGGAAAATTTCGTCCAGTTATTAGTATTAAATTATCAAAATTCCAATGACAAGCCCTTCAAGGCTTTAACATCTCATTTGCAAACCCTAATAGTTTAATAAATAAATACTCAAAGGTAAACTAGAAATAAGCTAGCAAAAGGGTATCTTAACATAGGTTTTAAGAATTTCTTTTGTTAAATGTTAAGTGGCATAACCCTTGCTATGGTTATAATAGTTTGTTGAAAGAATACTTTGCAATGCATAAATGAAAGGATCATAGAATAGACGGTGCCCATGATGAGTCTATGGTTTAACCTTGATCTAAAGTTTTATAATCTTTTGTTATATGCATCCTTTGCTTGCATAATGTGCTAGGTCGCATATTGTTTATATCCTTGCTATGTTATAATTCTAACCTTTGATCTAAGGTTCTTTTGTTTAACCTTTCAGAGCAAAGGCTTGGTTGACATTCGAGATTAACGAACCTTGTAGAATCTTCACCCATCATATGATTTGAATGAGAAATCATTTGGATGATTGGTCGCCAGAACTATATAGTTTTTACCCACTGCATGCAAATAATTGGATTGTATATGTGGACTCGTCATATCCATGTGTTGTGTAGTTAAAAGGCATTGGCGAACCCTAAACTTGTTATTTCTTCCATTGTTTTCAGCCTCCGGCCGCTCTGCTACTGTGTTGGTTGCCCGCCCTATCGCTCTGCAACTAGCTGTTGATAGTCTCCCAGCTTGCTTCTTTGTCTCTTGCACCTCGTGAGCTCGCCCCGAATGCTCGGTAGAGAAGAGCTAAAACAAAATTGTTCGCTGCTTGGGCTGGGTTGGTTGTTTTCCTCCGGGGTTTCACCTTTGCGGCTGGCTCACTTCAGTATACACCAGATTGTAAAAGTATTAATCTTTTGTGGCCCAGTAGTGAGAGTCGTGGTCTCGCATCTCGAGAGTTGTTGGGTCTTAGGGTTTCGCAGCATAGTGAAATTTTGGTTGGAAAACAGTTGCGGCCCAAGCATATATACTTTCTTAGCTTGTCGCTCCATCTCTTGGCAGTTGCTGGCCATTGCTACATTGGTAATCCTCCTTTCTTCCTATGACAGATGAAAGTTTTGTTCTTCCTTGCGTTGGTAGCTGCACTATTGTTCGTGGGTGGTTACATTTCAATGAAATTATAGGTAAGTGTTATTACTGACCACTTTGTTTCTTTACAGCTCTGTCTCATTACATGATTGCTTATATTAACAATATCGTGTTTAATGATACACAGGTGTCGGCTTGTCCTTCTGCATGGTTGGTGCAAGGCTGGGACAACCGCTTGCTCACGGGTAAGCCTTGGATATCCCATGGCAGTTCATCCTTGCTCAGTCCCTTATGGGACATTTAATGGTTGGTTGTCATGGCCTGCAAAACCCTCGTGGTTTTGGTTTACCTGGGTTAACTTGGTTCACTGTTTTTGTTAATGATAACCCTTGCTTTATGCGGGGCTTCCGGCTTAGGCTGTGACTGTAAATTTTGATTTTGTTCTAGTTTTTGTGTATATAATGTATAAATGAAGGAAGGTCGGTAAATCCTTACTCTGTTAACTCTTGAATCCGAGAGGCATTAGAAGGAGCTTAAACTCTTTCGTTGGATACCTCTGTTATAAATTTTGATATAATAGGGTCTTACCCTAACTTGGCGACATGAAGATGTATTTACTGTTTTCTTGAAATTATCTTTTATTTACAATAATAATACTGTAATTTATTTGGTTATTACTTATATTGTGTAATGGGTGGTTGAGCTCGGTGAATCGAGCATGTCTATGTTCTGTTAGTTTACTTTCCTGTGAGCTATTACCTTTGAGTTTGCTCTGTAAGTTAAGTTAATATTACCTGTTTAGGATGACTGTATATTATTTTATGTTATCTCGCTTTAATTCACTCTATCCTAATAAAGTTTTAAATATTGTTTTATATTTGTTAACCCTCAGAAAATAAGTAATTTAATGTTCTTAAAGTTGTACTTATGTAACTGATAGTTACATCTTTAAAGTACAAATTTATATTTACTTGATATTTATTATAATGAGATAAAAAAAATTATTTTACCTGCAAGTAAATATTGCTCCTATAATTATATATATTATCTTTATAATCAGTCTATTTATGAAGTATATAGATGGGAAAATATTTATTTGTTGTATTCTTGTGCTCTCTATACTAAATAATCTGAAAGAAGTTCCTTCTGTGTTCCATGTTACCCTATTTATATTATAACATTAGTATTTATAAAATAAGAGAAGTAACAAACTAACTATGTTCTTTCCTCTAAAATTTATTGTAGTGTTTGTTTAAGTTTTATAAAAGACGGGTTAGTAGTTGTAGAACTTGTTTAAGTTCAACTAGATAAGATGAAAGAATTATTTACATTATCAGTTATAAAAGAAATCACCTAACTAAAAATCTTAAACCAACTAGTTTTATCTTTAGAATTAGATCAAGGTTTTTCTATTCTACTCACAGTTTGGTTGCTAATATTACAGTAGTTATTTATTCTACAATAGGGAAAGAACTGAACTGTAGAGTTGAAAGGCATTTTTATTTAACCATATACTACACATTTTAACTATTATCTTCTTTTCTTTTTGTTTCAAAATAGATATAAGAAAATTGGAAGTAAATATTGTTTAGAGGAATATTTTATCTACTAAAACATACTACTGTTAACATAATGATATAACTTTCTTTCCTATTCTAATATTCTGACATTTATAGTCTAGGTCTAACACTACTCTATGTACAGATTAGTAATTCTTCTGATAACGAATATCGAAATGAAAGAAAACATTCTAATATTCAAGCTAACATCTCATTTTAAATTTACATTATACTTCATTCATTTAAATACACCTCATGTGCTAGAGTACGATCTGGATTATTCCAGATGGGGAAAAACGCAGGCAGGATTTATTTTTCATCAAGAATCAATTACTAAACAAGCTAAGATATTCTATCCTCTAAATTTATATTATAACCTGGAATTGCATCATTCATTCACACACAGATAATAACACAAAAATTAATAAAGAGCAGAACCTGTTCTTAAAAGCTTGGTCGACAACAGCAATGGGAGGTCGTTCCTCCCTACCAACTCCTGGAGAGCGCTCAAACAGCGACTCCTCAGGACCCCCGAGCCTGCTCTGGTCTCCCTGGCTGGAACTAGGTGAAGCGAATAACCAAGTACTAGTCCAGAGACTCAATACCAAACCTGAACTCGTCAGTCAAATCTCTCAGCTAGAAAGTTGTATCAGATCAAGTTACTGCAGTTTATCCCTCAAAACACCTTCCTTACAGTTTCCCTTTCCCCAATGTATTCCTTGAAGTGCATTCCACCTGAATGATTCTTCTCTTGGAAAATATCTGAACAGCCTCAACTCTCTACATTGGGCATTTTTAAAAGATTGCCTAGATCTTTTTGGGTTAGTTGTCATTAATTGAGCCACCTGCTCTGATCCCACTTTCTTGGGGGATCATGACCCCAAATGTAGGGAAGTTGCCACCTGAATAATAGGAAGTGTTTGAGGATGCTACCACTTGTCCTTTTGCTCTCCACCTAGTTCCTTCCACTATTTTGACCAGTAACACTCTTATTAACAGCTCTCCCAAGCTGTTGTCTCCACTTTTTATTTATTAAAAATAAAATATTCAAAATTACATTCCACATCTTTTGACTCTGCTAAGTCATCAATTTCAACTTGGCATTAAATTTAACATAATGTCTTAGGAATCAATTTAAAACAATTAACATTATTTTACAAAATTGGGGTATGTGACAAGATTGGACTGTCATAAACCACCGAAATATCAGAGATAAAAAAAACAAACTTCAAAAATTGCTGCTGCGTTTTCCACAGTGGACTGCTCCATTCGAATTTCCTCAGTCAAATACATCCGAAATTTCCACAGTGTTGCACCTCCGAAATTGCCTCAATGGACAGTCCAAAATTTCCACAGTGTTGCACCTCCGAAATTGCTGCAGTGGACAGTCCAAAATTTCCACACTGCTGCACCTCCGAAATTGCCTCAGTGGACAGTCTGAAATTTCCACAGTGCTGAACCTCCGAAATTTCCTCAATCCAACGAATTTGACCTCAGAGCTCTTGCCAAATTCACACACTAAAATGAAATTGTGAAGGCCTATTTATATAAATTTTCCATGATTTTTTTTATTGGAGCCGACATGAAAAAAAAAATGATTATTTATTAAATTTTGTTTGACTGAGCCAACTTCTACTTGAATTTTTATTTAATATATTTGTCACCTCCTCCTTTGTTTACTTGCATAATAGGGTTGACTTCACTTTGATCGTGTTTGAGGCTGGACTAGATGAGCTTCTTCCTTATTTTAATGAGTTCTTCATGCTTCAAGGACCAAGTCAAAAGACCAAGAGGAGATCACCAAGGGAACAAGGACTTCTTCAAGGAAATCAAAGGTTCCATATAAGCATGAACTTCATCAAGCTTGTGGGCTACTACAAGGATCAAACATTTCCCAAGTGATATGGGTATTACCATCAACAAGCTACCAAGTGCACCACATCATCAAAACCAAGGATTATAACTTATGTCTGCCCAAAACCCAAGGTGAAGGGTGAAAACCATCTTCAAGGGTTTCAATACCCCATCAACATACAAGTGACCCATATGCAAGAGGACAATCATCTCCATGCAAGTATGAGGGCTTCTTCAAACTTTTGTGGGCTTCAACACACTATGACCAACTTGTGGGTCCAAGCACTTCTTCAAGGGCTTCTTCATCAATCAAGAGACTTCATGGGGATGCCAAGCCTTCTCCTAGGGTACCATGACACCATCAAAGCATGAATGACCACAGAATGGGTCATTAATGCTTCTCTAACCCATCTAGGGCTTCTCCATAGTCTGCAAGGGCTTCAAGACCATCTACAGGGTCTTCAACGCCATCAACAGGGTCTTCAACGCCATCAACAGGGTCTTCAATGCCATCAGCAGGGTCTTCAACATCTTCAGCAAAGTGGTGGCTTCAAGATCCAGCCTTCTGGGTACAAGGACCTTATCAATTGGATGCTTCAAGGCACAAACCCACTCTGTAAGGGGTCAAGGCACTACAGGTGGGACTTGGTGGTATCAATGACATCCTGTGGGGCCACTACAAATCCATGGTGGCATCAATGACAATTTCATCAACAATCTCCCCCTTTTTCATTGATGACAACAACTCATGCTCCCCCTATGAGCATGCTCCCCTTTTGTCTTCATCTCTCGCTTTGTCTTCATTTCTCCCCCTTTGGCATCAAGGCAAAGGGTGTCCACATACCTGTGTCTGAAATCTCTGATCACTACTCACTGCTCCCCCTGTCAATATGCACGATCCTAGGACCTGTCTGTATGCCTGGAGTAACCATCCTTTCTCCTTTGAGTTCATTCTCCAGCCTCATGAACTCAAGGTGTGTTAAGGTCTTTAAGAGACCTTATACTTGGCTTGCCATATGGCAGCCATCCTCCTTGCTCTGATCAACCTCTCCCATCTACAACTGCTCAGTCTTCCCCATCCATACTTGCTTCTTGGCATCCGTGCTTTGAGCATTTGATCCTTCATCTGTATTGACTTTCCTTGATGAGCTGTATAGGTAACTTCTCAAGTGTTGTTTCCAAGTACTCCAACAATCTTGAGCTTTATGCCCAAGGCCACTGCAACTATAACACCTCATCGTACGACAATGTGCAGCAATGTGACCAACATTGTTGCATGACCAACATCTACCTAAGCTGTTGGAACTTCCAACACTTCTTTGATCAACTTCATTTCTCCATGCTTGAGAGTGTCCCTGACTGTAGGCGTTTGATTTCTGATCTTCAAATCTACTTGCTGATGTATATGAAGTACTCCTTATTGGTTGACTTCTTTGACTTGCACATTCTTGGGCTTTGTGGCCAAACCCACTGCAGGTGTAGCATCTCAATGTGTGACATGTGGCAGCAACATGTCTAACTTGATTACATGTCCAACATTTGATTGAGTCATTGGGACTTCTAGCCCTTCTTCTTCCATAGAGTCTGCAATCCATAGCCTTATGACCAAAGTTAGAACAAAAATAACAATAACCATTGAAGTCACTTTCATACCTGGGCCTTGGAGTTGTTTCTTTGCTTTGAGGAATAGACCTAACTCCTTGTTTCATCTTTGAACTTTCAAAGTCCCTATTGTCATGTACAGGTGCATGGGGAGCAGTTGGACGTTGATGGATCTGCTTCTAGAGTCTTCAGAGACCAAGTGTCATCTTCAGATTTTTCTTTGTTCTTCTTGTAACCAAGACCAGTTTTGTCGAGTGGAGATCTTTGGCAATCTAAGATCTTATCTAAGACAATTGAACTGTCCTGGAACTTGACCAAGGCTTCGTTCTTCTTACCTTTTTCCCTGAGACCAACTACCTCCATTTCCAACTTCTAGACTGTCTCCTCTTTTTCTTCCAGCTGACTCTTCAGGATTTCTTCTGTCCTCTTGGCTTCCTCCAGCTGAGTCTTCATATCATGATTGACCTCTCTAGTTTATTCAAGCTCTTGGGAAGGATTTTCCGATTCTTCCTTTTGACTGATCAATTCAGTCTTTAATTGTTCAACTTCAGCATCCTTGTCTTTCATTTGATCCTGCAACTCTTTGTCCTTGTCTTTGAGCTTTACAAGCAACAGTTTCATTGACATGGTCTTCTGCTGATATTCATTCAAGGAGTCCAAGATTTTCTTTTTGAACTTCGTGAAATCACTCTGGTTCAGATTTACTGTGTTTAGGAACCAGTTGGCTCTGAGATCAATATTTAGCAACGTGAGATGTATCTCATGTGCAGTCTTTCATAGCCCTTCATCATCTTCTTCAAGAACCTTCTCAATTTCATCACACAAGCTATCATTATAATCACAAGAGTCCATACCTTTACTAGATTCCTCTTCTTGTTTGTCTTCTTCTTGATTGAGCTCTTCTGGGGGCTTGTCTTTTGATTCCTGATCTATCTTTTCAGGTTCTGGTCTTTCCTTCTGATACTCACTCTCCAACTTGAACCATAGCTCTTTTGTCGAAGTGTACTCTCCTACACTTTCCTTCACTGAGCTGGGAAGTCCATCCATGAGGAACTTCAAGGCTGTAGTGTTGTCCTTCTTTGCTTCCTTCTGTGTAGCTGATATTCCTTTCTTGTTTCATGGAGTGGGTGGATTGATGACAATTTCCCAAATACCAAACTTCTTCAGATAAGCCTTCATTTTGCTCCTCCAACTGAAATAATCTGTAATATCAAGTACAGGCACGTCATTGCTTGATGACTGTTTCTTTTCCTCCATTGTGTCTAAGGATCTTCTTCAAGCTTGCTAGGCTTGTGACAAAGGCCGGCTCTAATTCCAATTTTTAGACACTGAGAGGGGGGGTGAATCAGTGTAAAGCCAATTTTACAACTTTTCTTAACTTGTCACAATTAACTACCAATTCATCATTCCATTATTCTAACAATCTCATAATCATTTCATAAACTTCATCATTCACATATCATAACATATGAATCATCAAGAACCATAACAAAAAAGAACACAACACCATATAATTTTGTAATTTTTTTGTATTAGTTTTGGTCCGGCTACAACCGTTAGGTAAAATCAGCACCTACTGATACAAAGAGCAGCTACTCTGCATCCAGGACCCTACCTGGTTTTCTTAGACCAATGCTAAGAAGGCTTTGAGGTATCCTAATCTCAAATGCAAGACAAGCTTTCTTTTACAATTAAATCTCACTGTCACATCAACATCATCTGTTTCTTCAATCTGTTCTACTGTTGATCATCTGCTCATCACTCTTCTCAACACTGCTGCAACACACTTCTCAATCTTCTTGTTTCATCAACACCTGCTCTTCAATACTGCCAAGTCATCAAGGTCTGCTCAAGGCTCATGTCAAGCACAAGGGTCTTCCCATAACACAGTCAACTCAATCAACCAAACATAAAGGTCTTCACAAATCAAACTGTCAAACAACAATCAAACTTGTCATCATCATCATTGTCTTCTTTACTGGTTGCTTGTCATCAACCTGTCATAATCATTTGTCATATCATATCAGACTGCTGTCACTATCATATGAATGGCTATCACTATCTTGTCAAGTCAATGTATGTCACTGTCAAGCTGATCATCATGGCTTGCATCATAATAAGGTATTGCATTCTTCACCAAGGCTGTAGCAGCCTTATCCACCAATGAGGGTAGCTTATCAAAAGCTTACCAAAAGCTTTTGATATACTCACACTACTGTTCAAGCCAACCTATCACTGTATTCACTCATAAACATACCTTTTGCAGATGACTTCAAATTCAAATCTTGAACTTCAACTTTGACTGTAAAACAAGCTTGCACTTGTTCATTCACACATTTGTATATACACACTCATACACTTTACTGTATATCATGCATACAAATGTACCACTGTGCTCACTTCATACCACTTTGCACATACTGCTACTGTATACATTTGTATCGTTGTTTATCACAAAAAATCATCTTAGGGCATACACCATCATCAAATTATGCTTCATCATAAGTCATCATCATGTTCAACATTCTCAGCATGTTCACCAATTCATATATAATCAGCATATACATCATAGTATTGTCTATGTCATCAAGTTGTCTCTATCGTTGTCCTGAAAACACTGCCTTCATGTTGCCCCCACTGTTTCAAAACATCAAGCATGTCCACCTTCCCAGAAATCAAGTCATCAACCAGTCACTGTCAAATCAATCAATGTTATGTCATGGCTGTCACTGACAACAAAATGGTACTGCTGAGATACTTCTTGCAGCAACATTTCTTTCACAGAGATATATTTGTCAAGTTGATATTGGTTATGATTCCCTTCAAACTTAGTCTTCATCTAGGGCTTTGATATCAAGCCAACGTTCTGGTAACCATACACATGAACTTCACAAACTTCATTCTCTGTCAATACACTACACATATTCACTTTATCATTTCAGACCTCTGTGAATTAAGGCAAGTTCTTTGCAGGTCTTTCTTAACCCACAGTGACTATGCAATATTCAGAACAACAGTTTATGAACAATAACATAGTCAATATTTAGTTTTTTCTGATATAAACTTTATATGCCTCCATGAAATCAGTCGTTTAACACCTCTTGTAGGGCTGAATGTACTGTGTAACTTCAGATGCCTTAATAACTGTGCAACTTCATATGGCTTGAATATAATGTGTAATTTGTTAAGCAATTCAAATCCCTTTACATACCTCTGCAACCTTGGATCAAGCTTGTATCTACAAAATAATTTCAGGCTGCTACTTTACACCTTCGAACTGCCTTAGAGCAGAATTAGACAAGCTACATTCATAAGGATGGTCTTCAAATCAACCAACATTTCCAATTAGTGCTGCAATTTCAGACTGTATTCACTAGCTTTAGGCTCTATGCAAATTGAGTTTGTTGTGCAACGTTCAGACCTTGAAATCATCCTTCAAGAGCTTCAGTTATCAGAACTCATCCTTGCACATTGATACGCGAAGACTAAGCAACTTCAGCATGTTGGACTATGCATCTTTGGAGGCCAAAACATTGACTTTAGGTCAACTAAAACAGTTTGGTGCTCTCACATGATGCTGCTATGATAACCCCAAATTCAAAAAGATAAGACACATGTAGCTGTCAAAAACAAATCAGAGATAAAGCTTGAAAATTTTGCACTGGAGATAGTCCTGCGTCTGCCTTAGAAGACCCCAAGACAAGTCACAAGATTGGACTGTCATAAACCACCGAAATCTCAGAGATAAAAATCAGACTTCAAAAATTGCTGCTGCGTTTTCCACAGTGGACTGCTCCATTCGAATTTCCTCAGTCAAATACACCCGAAATTTCCATAGTGCTGCACCTCCGAAATTGCCTAAGTGGACAGTCTGAAATTTCCACAGTGCTGCACCTCCGAAATTGCCTCAGTGGACAGTCCAAAATTTCCACAGTGCTGAACCTCCAAAATTTCCTCAGTCCAACAAATTTGACCTCAGAGCTCTTTCCAAATTCACACACTAAAATGAAATTGTGAAGGCCTATTTATAAAAAAATTCCATGATTTTTTTATTTTTTTTGGAGCCGACATGAAAAAAAAAATTTATTTATTAAATTTTGTTTGACTAAGCCGACTTCTACTTGAATTTTTATTTAATATATTTGCCACCTCATCCTTTGTTTACTTGCATAATAGGGCTGACTTCACCACATTATTTTGTCATCCTTTGTTTACTTGCATAACAGGGTTGACTTCACTTTGATCGTGTTTGAGGCTGGACTAGATGAGCTTCTTCCTTATTTTAATGAGTTCTTCATGCTTCAAGTACCAAGTCAAAAGACCTAGAGGAGATCAGCAAGGGAACAGGGACTTCTTCAAGGACATCAAAGGTTCCATATAAGCATGAACTTCATCAAGCTTGTGGGCTACTACAAGGATCAAACATTTTCCAAGTGATATGGGTATTACCATCAACAAGCTACCAAGTGCACCACATCATCAAAACCAAGGGCTATAACTTATGTCTGCCCAAAACCCAAGGTGAAGGGTGCAAACCATCTTCAAGGGTTTCAATACCCCATCAACACACAAGTGACCCATATGCAAGAGGACAATCATCTCCATGCAAGTATGAGGGCTTCTTCAAACTTTTGTGGGCTTCAACACACTATGACCAACTTGTGGGTCCAAGCACTTCTTCAAGGGCTTCTTCATCAAGCAGGAGACTTCATGGGGATGCCAGGCCTTCTCCTAGGGTACCATGACACCATCAAAGCATGAATGACCACAGAATGGGTCATTAATGCTTCTCCAACCCATCTAGGGCTTCTCCATAGTCTGCAAGTGATTCAGGACCATCTCCATGGTCTTCAACGCCATCAACACGGTCTTCAATGCCATCAGCACGGTCTTCAACATCTTCAGCAAAGTGGTGGCTTCAAGATCCAACCTTGTGGGCATAAGGACCTTATCAAATGGGTAAAAGGTGCTTCAAGGCACAAACCCACTTTGTAAGGGGTCAAGGCACTACAGGTGGGACTTGGTGGCATCAATGACATCCTGTGGGGCCACTGCAAGTCCATGTTGGCATCAATGACAATTTCATCAAGCAAGAAGAATTTGAAAATCCTGAAGAGTCAGCTGGAAGAAAAAGAGGAGACAGTCCAGAAGTTGGAAATGGAGGTAGTTGGTCTCAGGAAAAAAGGTAAGAAGAATGAAGCCTTGGTCAAGTTCTAGGACAGTTCAACTGTCCTAGATAAGATCTTAGATTGCCAAAGATCTCCACTCGAAAAAACTGGTCTTGGTTACAAGAAGAACAAAGAAAAATCTGAAGATGACACTTGGTCTCTGAAGACTCCAAAAGCAGATCCATCAACGTCCAAAGCTTCTCCCCATGCACCTGCACATGACAACAAGGACTTTGAAAGTTCAAAGATGAAACAAGGAGTTATGTCCATTCCTCAAAGCAAAGAAAAAACTCCAAGGCCCAGGTATGAAAGTGGGTTCAATGGTTATTGTTATTTTTGTTCTAAGTTTGGTCATAAGGCTATGGATTGTAGACTCTATGGAAGAAGAAGGGTTGGAAGTCCCAATGACTCAATCAAATGTTGGACATGTAATCAAGTCGAACATGTTGCAGCCACATGTCACACATTGAGATGCTACACCTGCAGTGGGTTTGGCCACAAAGCCCAAGAATGTGCAAGTCAAATGAAAGACAAGGATGTTGAAGTTGAACAATTAAAGACTGAATTGATCAGTCAAAAGGAAGAATCAGAAAATCCTGCTCAAGAGCTTGAAGAAACTAGGGAGGTCAATCATGATCTAAAGACTCAGCTGGAGGAATCCAAGAGGACAAAAGAAATCTTGAAGAGTCAGCTAGAAGAAAAAGAGGAGACAGTCTAGAAGTTGGAAATGGAGGTAGTTGGTCTCAGGAAAAAAGGTAAGAAGAACGAAGCCTTGGTTAAGTTCCAGGATAGTTCAATTGTCCTAGATAAGATCTTAGATTGCCAAAGATCTCCACTCGACAAAACTGGTCTTGGTTACAAGAAGAACAAAGAAAAATTTGAAGATGACACTTGGTCTCTGAAGACTCCAGAAGCAGATCCATCAACGTCCAAAGCTGCTCCCCATGCACCTGCACATGACAACAAGGACTTTGAAAGTTCAAAGATGAAACAAGGATTTAGGTCTATTCCTCAAAGCAAAGAAGCAACTCCAAGGCCCAGGTATGAAAGTGGCTTCAATGGTTACTGTTATTTTTGTTCTAACTTTAGTCATAAGGCTATGGATAGTAGACTCTATGGAAGAAGAAGGGTTGGAATTCCCAATGACTCAATCAGATGTTGGACATGTAATCAAGTCAGACATGTTGTTGCCACATGTCACACATTGAGATGCTACACCTGCAGTGGGTTTGGCCACAAAGCCCAAGAATGTGCAAGTCAAAGAAGTCAACCAAGAAGGAGTACTTCATATACATCAACAAGAATATTTGAAGATTAGAAATCAAACGCCTACAGTTAGGGACACTCTCAAGCATGGAGAAATGAAGTTGATCAAAGAAGTGTTGGAAGTTCCAACAGCTTAGGTAGATGTTGGTCATGCAACAATGTTGGTCACATTGTTCTACATTGTCGTACGATGAGGTGTTATAGCTGCAGTGGCCTTGGGCATAAAGCTCAAGATTGTTGGAGTACCCAGAAACAACACTTGAGAAGTTACCTATACAGCTCATCAAGGAAAGTCAATACAAATGAAGGATCAAATGCTCAAAGCATGGATGCCAAGAAGCAAGTATGGATGAGGAAGACCGAGCACTTGCAGATAGGAGAGGTTGATCAGAGCAAGGAGGATGGCTGCCATATGGCAAGCCAAGTGTAAGGTCTCTTAAAGACCTTAACACACCTTGAGTTCATGAGGCTGGAGAATGAACTCAAAGGAGAAAGGATGGTTACTCCAGGCATACAGACAGGTCCTAGGATCGTGCATATTGACAGAGGGAGCAATGAGTAGTGATCAGAGATTTCAGACACAGGTATGTGGACACCCTTTGCCATTGATGCCAAAGGGGGAGAAATGAAGAAAAAGGGAGAAATGAAGACAAAAGGGGAGCATGCTCATAGGGGGAGCATGAGTTGTTGTCATCAATGACAATTTCATCAACAGTTTCTATATTTGTCATTTGATGTATCTTTTTTTTGGTTGTGACCAAACACAACGGAAGTTGACATGGTCTTGATGAGATGAACACATGGTTGCATTGAGTTTATTATTTCACTTTATATGTGTTTCATCTCATGCTTACAGTAGGGTAGGAGGAATAATCTCATGAGAGCATTAGAGTCTAAACATTTTATTTCATGTCTTTGGCATTGATAGCTTATGTCTTTCTTGTAAAACCAAATTTTGGAACTATGTAGTTATGGATGTAAAGGTGGTGTATAGGGATGTTGAGGTCATCCATCTAGCCTTATTGTTTTTGGTTTGATTTTTTGGAATGGTCATTGTTATCATGTGTTTGTTAATATTTTGGGTTTCTCATGCATTCACAAGATGAACACATGTTCCTTAATTGGAGCCACATATTACCCCCTTATTGCATGGTTGTCTAGTTGTAATTTTCATTACAATTTTCAATAGGGATGACATGCTTATGATGGATTGGATGGTGTATTAATGATCTTGATGGTGGTGTGGAGCTCGACATAAGTTTGTGCACATTTTGTAGTTGGTTTTCATGTTTATCCAAGGGTGAATTGAGAAAAATAGGACCTTGTTTTCAAACCCTAGGTTCTTCCACTATGTTGCTCAGATGATGGCATATGGTACATGGTTGGAAATCTATTTTCAATTCCTTTCCAATGGTATATAATTATTATCCTCATTCTTCAAGGTGTTAGAGCAATGTAGACATCTTTCTGGGTCATTTTTTTGCAGTTTGGTACCATGTCTTAGGGAGGGTCAATTTCACTCGTCCTATCTTGGTTTGGGAAGTGCCATATATGGTTTGAGATCTCTTTCCTAGACCTTTCCAAAGGTGTAAAATGCTCTATATGATTCCAATGGGTTTGAGAGCGCTAGGGCCATCTTTTAGGCCATTTTTTCCTCCTTTTTGGACCTATTTATAGCAATTGGCTTGACCTTATTGAGGAGTTACACGCATGGAACATCCTTCATCACCTTATAAAACTGGCACATGTTCTAGAGGCTTCTTGAGAATGTTGGATCACTTTATTAGAGGACCATACCACCTTTATATGAGGCTACCTTGTTTGAGTCATGTGTTACTCATTTCTTTAACATTGGGGATAGATCTCACACTTGGAGGATGCTTTTGGGTCACACATCAGGCATATTTGGTGGAGCGCTCTAGAGTTTTGGAATGCATTCATGATCTTTGATGTATTTGACCATTGATTTGGAGGTGCACCCTCTCTTTTGGGCCTCATGTATTTTGGACATTGTACATGTGGCATTGACCCCCTCATAGTTTGGATATTGTTAGACTATGTTAGGATTTTTGTGAAGGTTGTTCATTGTTTACTCCACCCTAGGTTAGATCTAGGATTATATTGATATTTTATTGTGGAATGAGCTTGAACTACAACATATATATGTTGAATTTTAATCCAATTTTCAAATCCTTGGCACTTATCACAATAATTATTCAAACATTTATTTCATCCCACATTTCATTACATAATCAACATTCACTTGCAGCGGAAATAAAAGAAACAAGGATCACTGAAAGATAACCCTGCACAAGAGACACAGATATTTTACCTTGGGAAACCCAATAGGGAGAAAACCCTGTAAACTTTTCTCAAAAGAAATCTATCCAATTCAAATTAATACAATACCAATCATGAATATTATCTTTAGTACAAGAGAGGTTCACCCTCCGACACAAGAAACCCTAGCAAGGGTAGGGAATCTTCCAAGAGAATAAAAGAACCCCAAAATTTTATGTCTTTCCTTGGCTAGGCCTTCCTAGGAGGTGCACACAAATCGAGAGAAGAAAATGTGTTGTTGTGAGTATGATCAAATGAAGTGTGAAGCACTTTATTTATATTCTTATTTTAACTAGAATTTCCTTAATGGGGTCAACTTGTCTTTCTCCATTGGGGTCTACTTGTACTTTTGGGCTTCATCTTTTATTTATCGTCAATCCCACTTCTCATCTTGTCTTCATTTTATTTTGGGACTTCGTCAAAGCTATATGGTACTCCTTCAATGGTTTGTCTTGACTTCTTGGTTATTTCTTCATCATTGATAAGTTCTCGTTGATGTCCATCTCCTCACATGCAGATCAAATTCACACATAGAGGTCTAATTTTGATTTGACCATACTCTAAGAAGTTTCGAACACTTCTTAGAAACAATGTCAAATTCAAAATTAGATTAGACTTTGTCTATTACACAAGGGGATAAGATCCCCTATAACATAGGAAATTCAACTCAGTCTAATTAGAATATATCACTCCACGCGAGCACTTCCACGTAGAGTATGCAATGTGACCACTAGCCTTCCTAAGTTCCTTCACTTGTAGTCAATGCACATGACTAGACAAAGGCTAAGCATTCGAGCCTCAATACACATAGTCAATACACATGACTAATAAGGGCTACGACAAGGCCATTCTCTACCAACCATTGGTCAATACACGTGACCATTTTGGGAGAATGATCTGCATAATGTTTTCTCGATGTTGGAACCATGGAGAAACATCAACAATATAAGGGTAGGCCTTCTCATTCATTTCTCATGGTTGGATTTTGAGATCTCTCTCTCTTTTTGAACCTAATAGACATATCTTTGATTGTGCAGCTTAAAGCGTGAGGGTTTTTTCTCTGTTCAAAGTGTGGCATCCTTGTTCCTATTTTTAATGTTGCTAATGCGTTGTAGAATAACATAGAACTTGTCAGTCAAGGCTAATTATAAGGGTAAAATTGTCTCATTGGAACGGTTTTATGTGAGAATCGCATTCCTTTATATCCCTTTGATGTCTTATGCATGATTGTATTACATTGTTCCGATAATCTTATTAGAGTAAGATCTTGCAATACTTCATTGTATGAGGCACACCCTAGTTGGCATTGTTTTTTATCTCGCACCACTCTTGGGACATCCTAGCTGATTTCTACATTCATTGTTCAGCATGTTAGAGTTTATTTGTGCATGTGCATGCAATCCTAATTTCCCTAATATTTCATGAACTAAACCCTTTGTTGCAATAGCTTCCTTTGACTTCATGACTCCATTTCCTTGGGGATTGGCACTGGCCTTGATGGTCCTCTTATCACCCTATTTATCTATCTATACTACAAAAATACCAAACATTTTTCTAAGGCCGTCTCTTCATATCACCTCATGTCTCATTGCCAAGGTTTAAATCGTATCAGTAGGGAATCCCCCCTTGGGTTGGAGAAGAACCAACCTAAAGTATAGAAAGGGAATCATTGAGGTGGCAATTATTTACCCCTCTAATTTATAGTTGGGATAACTTTGTTATTTGGGGCTTTAATCATACATGTTAGTTCATGTTGTAACATAAGATAAAGGTATGATACTTAGTGTTGAACATAACAAAGGCCAATTGGTTGAGCGTGATTTGAATTAGGATCCATGACAACCCCACAGATCTACTATAGAGGTGTGTCGAGAAAAACATGCCCCTTAAAGAAATGAACATTGTCCCTCAGATGCCTTGATATGCATGCAACTTAATAATTTCAATAGGAACGAAGATAATTCAAGAGAGATAAGAGCCTACTGCAAACATCATTTCATTTCCCATCACACCCAATCGCCACGGTTCAACAATCACCTTACCCAACCGTTAGGATGGGCTAAAAAAAGTAAGATATATGGGCTAGAAGACCACCCTCCATGTTCCTTCCCAATCTAGTTGATATGGTAAGCAACAAATCCTTACATCATGATTATCAATGGAGGCACTCAATAGAGCCACATTCTACTAAAAAAATGAATTATAGTATCACCAACACATGCCAAATATTGCATAGAAGCAGTGATGGAATTCATTAAAGGAAAGTGGACTCACCTCTCAACAACATTTAGGCTTCACGTGCTTCTCCATGTCATTACCATGGTCTCCTTATCTAGGAAACATCTTGGTAGGGTTTGGAGCAAGGACTTGCATAAGCTAGAGGAGGCCAGAGCCTCTCTTCCCTCCATCTATTTGTTGTTGTATTGTTGTGTTGAAAACCCCAACAAAGGAATATTGTTGCTCTAAATACTAAACCAAAGTAAGAAAGTTGTTCTAGATATTAAAAGAAAAGTCATCTAAAAAAATATTTTGAAGACATTCAATTGATACAAATTAGCATTTGAAGTGTCTCAATTAGGTGAAGTAACCTTATTTGTTTAATAAACTTAATACACAAGCTCGGATTATTTAAGGTGAGTCCTAATTATGTGAATTGATTTTATATTGAAAATACCTTATGGAATTTGTTCAAAGAGATAAGTTTACCATAAAAAAATTTAATATTATACACCAAGAAAATATAAATGTTGTAAATATTACAAAAAGAAAAATATGATCCAGACAATAGATTATAAAATTATTAGAATATGTGTGCACTTAATTAGAATTTCATTTTTTGGTATTTGCTTAATAATAAAATGCTTGCATATTAAGACTTGAAGATAATTTATATTGAGTATTGACATTCAATTGAAACATAGAAGAAAAAACTAGTCAATGTAAGCTTAATAACTATTTTAAACTTGTTATATTAAAAACAATTAACAAAACTATGGGACTAATAAATTTCTGTAAATAAAAAATAATTAATAATATAGATTTACATGTTAAAATGAATCTACAAGCATAACTTTAATTAATTGTAAATAACATACATATTCATCAAAACATCAATCATCACATAGTTAAAACATAAGATTCATAGTAGGATCCACCAAAGAGAGGACATGAGTTAAAAAATGTCTGAAAATAAAATTCAAAATATAACATGATAGCCCTTGAAAGATGGTGTAAAGTGAAAGAAGGTGTAAAGTGAACATATAGTTTGTAATTCATAATATGGACTTAATATACTCTAGAAAGTCGTTGCATTCTTTGTATTCTTCCTCTGAGCTTATTATTCATCTCTAGCTTACTTATTTCAATATCTCTAGAAAAGGAAAAATGTTGATAAATGCCATTCTTAGAAGAAATTAAAAAGTGGATAAAACAGATATTGCACGTTCCCCACTTGGCATTTCCCAAGCTTATAAATAACCAAAGCTTGACCTACACATGCGCTAAGTAATGGAATAATCCCCAAATATGTTCCACCTCATATAGCATGCTACCTCAAGGCATGGGTTGCATATAAATAATTTTAATAATGAATGAAGGTAACAAGTGCACAAAGATAGGGAAAACCATAACTCCATATATGTCTTAACCATTGCTTTATGAACCAAGGAGGATTAAAGAGGATGGGGCATAACCATAGTTTGTTAGTAGTAATCGAATAAAATGATGCTTTGTGGCACATCCAACAGTTCATAGGTGGCTCAAAGTATTTTTTTTTTGTGCCTCTTCTGCTATACTAAGGGGGGTTTTGAGATGTTTACAAAAGGATTTTCTTGGACTAAGAAATTGATGTAATCATGCACACTATATAAGATGTTATATAATAAGCAAGTGAGTTACAACACAAGAAATATAAAGGTAGTGGATCACTATGCCTCAAGCCTTTGTTGTCCTACCCTTTACCCCCTCTTCCTTCCCTTATTGGCAGGGGAGGTAACGACACAATTACTCTAACCCCTATACTATAATAGTAGGTAAGGGGGCTATTATCCTCTTACCCCTCACTTAGTGGGGAAAAATTTGTGGCATGGAGAGCAGGTCTAATCCCTATGTAAGGCGACTATTGGTAAGGGAATGGTAGGGTACTACATACTTCATATGAAGTGAATCAAAGGGCACTCGTTAGGAGGATCGATGGCAAAGAAAATAATATGAGGAATCCAAATGTTTCTCTCTCTATGGGTAGATAGAATCATTGCCAACTGGTGTTTCCCCACATAATCTATATATTTCAATAGATATTTATAGAAAAATAATATTATAATATGCTACTTGCCTCTCTCTTTTTATATTAATAGATGAAGTATAATGAAATAAAATTGGTTAGAAAGGTGGATTTTATCGAGTGAAAAAAATTAGGTACCCTCAATCTCGTGAAGTGGTACTATAGGTTTTGGCGCAGTATTTCTTTCTTCAAGTACATGTTCCAAGATAATGGTAGCACCTCCCTAGCTAGTAAGTGTAAGTAGACCCAAATAGTATGAAACACAATCGATAAAGCCTTCTACAATGGAAGATCCCTTACCCAAGCTAGATTGGGAAAATAAAATAGTTTCTTGAAATAAAGGAATATTGACTTGCCATGAGTCATTACTAAGAACGTCAATGCGCCCCTAGGTGTTGTCAATATTTAGTTTTAAAAGGGAAAAGGTAAAGTGAAAAGTCAACAAAATTTGAAGAGAAAATGTAAGCTCCCTCTTAATTGTCCCTTAGGTAATGACGCTCTAACTCATATTTTTCTATATATCCCTCCCCATGGCCCTATTTGTTGATACAACCATTTTTTATTTCTTTCCCCGATCTATCAATACGATGATATTTGCTTTCCTTTCCAATAGAAAAATTTTGCTCAACACTAAGGGAGAAAATAAATTCAAGCTCAAATAAGGTCTTGCCCATGTATGTATACCACTATCTATCTTGTGGAATTGAATGAATATACACATGGCAACTCCTACCAACTATAGCCTAAGCACAAGTAGGAAATGTTTCCTTCGATATGTTCATTACTACTACATGAGGTTGTTACATAGCAAGGGCAGACTAACATGTCCTTCTAGTACCAATAATGATCTTCACTCAGGTAATGCTATAATGGATTTCATTATAGGAAAGCTTAATGGATAATCAAAACATTGTTGATTACCTCCCAAGCCTACACTTCAAACGCTACAAAGTCCTTTAACAAAGTGCAACTCTATGGGAACATACGAAGATTGCTTATTGTCACCACGACAACACTTCGTCTTGCTTTAGCCCCACTCTTTTGCAACTAAAAAATGGAAACCATAAACATTAATTGTTTTTTGTATTCTTAGAGTAAGAAGGATGGTGGAATCTGCCAACGCCATTTCCCATCCAATTAAGCTATGGAGTTATGGTAGATTTAAAATAAGAGGGTTTGAATACAATGAACAATATGCCATTAAGGCATCATAGATATGCCATAATTAGTCCAAAACATATTTTAAAAGGAATTCAAGAATAAAGTCAGAGACCTTTAACAAGATGCATCGTCACATCTATGAAATTATAGACAACAATAATGTGCAACCAATAAAGAAAGAAGACAACAACCTCTATGAATATTATAAATAACAACAACAACATCCTTCAATAATTCAAGATAAGAAGGATTAGAAAGGATTTAACAACCTCAACCCTAATCTCATTCTAACTTCCAAATCTACCTGTTTATACCAGAAATTTTTCCCAAACTACAAGAGAACAAGCCAACATAATCTCAAATATCTCAATAAAACAAAACATGATTTTTTAGGGTTTTTAAAGTTTTCTGGTTGTGAAGTTTGATGACAAGACGGAATGCATTCATAACCCAAATAAAAACTAAATCACAAGCATATAAAAACTGAGATGCATAACATAATAACCATGTATCCAACAAAAAATAACATTGAGGTTCATCCACAAATGGCAAGCATAAAAACTTTAAACCAGTAATGAAATCACCAAGTGAGTAGCTAAAACAAGCTATAAATGAAGCCAGAGAACAAACTGAAGGGTAAATAGAGCATATATTTCATAATCAATCATTCAAATACACATAAGAGTCATTTACTTAGCTTATGAACAAGTCTAAAGACCTCCTCTAGCCAGCCAAAAAATAGAACCCTTAGTTCTCTTTGTGACATACATTAATACTATCCTTCCAAAATTGGTTTAGGACTAAACCCTAACTGCTTTTCAGCTTACTCATCGTAATAGTTCTATCAAAATAATAATTACAAAAATGAAATATCCTTCAAAACATAACTAATAACTGATTGTGTTAACAAGCTTCACAGATCTTTAGCTGCTTCAGCTAACAAGGCTATCCCTTCTAGGGATTTGGCCTTTCATCTAGCCTTCAGTTGATCTACTTCCATATCTGCCATATTTCTAGTGAGTTCTTCATTTTGCTGTTGTAGACCTTTGATGGTTTGTTTCAACATTGTAAATTGAGACTCGGTATTCCTTTTCCTTTTCAATGCCTCTTTTGAGACTGCAATCAGCTCCTGATAGTGGCTATTCACCTCATCCATATCCTCTCTGATTCTTCTATTGTCCATAACTAAGCCATCATTTGTCTCCTGCATATATTCCACCTGATATTTATATTGTTTTACAGTTCTCTGTAAGTTATCTTTTTCTAAATCAAATGCTTTATTTCCTATTGTGCTTTTCATTTCATTTAGAAGCCATGGGATGTTTAGTCTCCTATAGATTTCTTCATCTTCTGGCAACAATTCTGTAGGAGTTTCAGGAAAACTTAGGTTTTCTTCAATCTCAGCTTCACAGGGAACATTTTCCTCAACCATCATCTTCTTTTCTGAGTGAGAAGCCTTTATCTTACCTTCTTGTTGTTCCTGCAACATTTGACTTCGTATCTCAAGAAAAATATCAAACAATTTAGTCTCAGTAAGAGCAGACTCTCTTTTTTATTCCATTGGCCTTTTTCCTTTACTGTCACCCTTATCAACATCCAATTTTTCATCAGATGAGGAGTCATCTATCACAGTTACTCCTTCTTTATTCAATTTAGGGTTTAGCAATTTCTTCATATTCAGCCTGAGCTTGTTTCTAGGTCTAGTCTTTGGTCTCCACACAGGAGCAAGTTCCCCTAACATTTTAAAAAAAATTCCCTAATGGGTGACTGAGGCAAATTCAATCACTTTTAGCTTCTTTCTCTTTGGTACTGCTACCTCATCTTCCTGGTTGTGAAATTCCTTTTTAGTGCCAACCTTACTTTCATCAATAACATGAAGTTTATCCTCCTCAAACAGGCATGTCTCATCCTCTGACAGGACTGTGATTGGACTTTGTTTTTGAACTTTAGTATCCTCTTCATCACCTGAATTTTTCTTTGCAGGTACAATCTTTTCAGCAACAAATGTCTCTGCTGGTGCAACATCCTGAACAAGCTCGGTCTCCTTATTATCAGACTGCAAATCTTTGCTCTCAATGTCATTAAGATGTTGTTTAGACTCACAATCTTCTTTTATAGGCTCTGAAACTTCCTCCAATTTAGTATTGTCTTCATATTTAACCTTTATCTTCTGTCTAAGCTTTCTGATCAAGGTCTATCCTTTATCAACTTGTTTTCTATGAGACTGTCCTTCTTGACCATTCTAAAACCCTGACCAGAAAAGGAAATATTCCCAAGTTTTTCCCTTACTCAGCAACACTGTGTTTATAATGAGTTTGATAAGTCCATGGTGAAAAATGCACTGTCTACTATGATTTTGGTGTTCCTTGATTCTGCAAGACATCTTCTGCAGGCTCTTTTGAAAGAAGAAGGGCAGGTTCATCTTTGACTCATTACTGAGGTGTTGAAGAAATATGAAATGGTATTTAAAAACAAAGGCATATCTTCCTTCACATGTAGTATAGCTATGTAAAACCTTAATAGGTTCTATCCATTCAGGCCTGAAGTTATGAATGGGTACACCCTTACCCCAATCTGCAACTATACCAGGCAGTAGGTACTTTTGTGCATTAAAGGTGAATGGCACCTTCTTAAACCATAATTTTCCTTCATTTTTAATGCATGTTGCTTCAGCTACCAACTCCTTGGTCAATTTGAATTGCAAAGTATCAAAAGATACAATATCTTTGTCATAGCACTGAGTAAACTTATGGGAGACCTCTGCATGGTATCCATCAATCTTCTTAAAAAATGTCAACCAACCTACATTTTCAAACAGCTCTGCACATTCTGGAAATTTATCTATCCAACTGAGATCAATGGGCTCAGCTCTATTAGTTTTTCCACTTTTCTTCATTTTCATTAGGGTTTACAGCATCTGTCAATTATCCCACAGTCTACTTGTCTTCAAACTCTCACAGTCTTCCCTATCACATAGTTCAGGAACTCTTATGTACCAAATTTTTCAACAATTTGACCTAATGACAAATTCAGGGACCTCCAATAGTTCTGCTCTGAACTTTACTATCTTAAACGATGAATACTTAGATATATTGGTTAATATTTCATCATGCATAATCTATTGAGTGAGCAAATTCATATCCTTCCTTAGAATTTTGACATTATAGGATTTATTAGAAAACCCCCAAATTTAACAAACCCTATTAAATGCCACGCGGGGTACCTGCTAAGAAGTTCAATACAAGCACTGGAATGTGATCTCTTCAAGGTTTAGGTGTCGAATTTCTGTAGGACAAAAGTGTTATTCTCCAACAACTTAGATACTAGGAAAGGGCCAAACCAGAGGTTATCAAATTTACCATGTTTCCCTTTTTGCTCTTTCCTGGCATCCCACCTTAGAACCATGTCACCAATTGAGAAAGTGTTATCTTTGATTTTCCTATCAAATCTGTCTTTTATCTTCAGTCTGTATAGGTGTGCTTTTTCTTCCACTTTTTCTCTGTTCTATTTCAATTCTATCATTTCATAAATCCTTCTCTGCATATCATTAGGTTCCTCCTGACAATCCTAAAAGAACTTCATCACTAGAATGCCCAACTGAATAGGAAAAATTGCATCTGTACCATACACTAATTGGAAACGAGTAGTTCCAATTGCTTGCTTGAATGTTATTCTATCATCCCATAATGCATATTTCAGCATAGAATCCCATGATCTCTTGTTTTGCTTCAGCAGTTTCCTGATACTCTGAATGATATTTTTATTTGAGGACTCAGCTAAACCATTGCCTTGGGGATAGTAAGGAGTTGAATGTTTTAATAAGATTCCATTGTTTTCACAAAATGCTCCCATTGCCTTAGACTTAAAAGCTTTTGCATTATGTGTTACTATTCTCTGAGGACACCCAAACCTACTGAGAATATTTTCTTCAATAAATTCCATAATCACCCTATCTGTGGCATTCTTGGTAGGGATAGCCTCCACCCATTTGGTAAAGAAGTCTGTTGCAGCCAAAATCCACCTGTGTTGTCCTGAGGAAGATGGACTTATCTCTCCTATAAAGTCCAGACCCCATTGCTAGAAAGGATCACTTATTGCAATTGGTTTTAAAGGTAATGACAACAATTTTTGTTTACCAGCAAACTTCTGACAAGGGGTGCAATCTCTTACCTGCTGATATACATCTACAACTAAAGAGGGCCAATAGTACCCAACTCTTAAGATTTTTTATGCTATTTCCTTCCAATACTTGTGACCTCCACAAGCACCCTCATGAGATTCAGAAATCACTCCTTCAATTTCAGGTTTATCTAAGCATCTGATTAGAATACCCCTTGGATCCTTCCAAAATAACTGTTGTTCTAGCAAACAGTACTTAGTAGTTCTTAGCTTCAAAGATCTAGCAGCTTTTCTATCTAAGTGTTCAGGACATTTCAAATACAACAGAAACTACACAATGTATGCATACCATGTAGAGGCTGAATAGAAGTCCATAATCTCCTCTTTCTCCAGTTTTGACTGATTTTCTTCCTGAGCTGGCTCTTCTGCCATCAAATGCAATCCTAAAGCTTGGTAATTTGATTCAGCCAATAGTTTGGCTAAACCTTGTCCCTTAACTAGTTTGGTAGGTCTGATATCTACATCATACTCCATAATTTTAGCAATCCACTTGCCTCTTTTCCCCTCGTTGTCAGGCTGTGTCAAAACATCTTTTACAACAGCATTAGGGACATATGAAATTAATTTGGAATGCAAAACATATATTCTGAAAAATTTCAAAGCTTTAACCAAAAAGTAAACCTGTTTTTCCAAGATGTTGTATTTTAATTCAGAATCTCTGAGAGTTTTGTTGAAGAATGCAATATGTTGCTCAAGACCATCCTTATTCTTCTCCAACAGAACAGCTGCTAGTGTATCTTCAGATGCAAAGGAAAAGGTGAGAAATTCTTTGGTAAAATATGGAGTTACTAATACAGGGGCTTCAGTAAGAGCCATCTTGATTTTTTCAAATGAATTATTTGCTTCAATGGTCCACTTGACTTATTGATCCTTCTTTAGCATGGTTGTAATCTGCTGGATAGTCTCAGTAAAGTTTTGTGTAAACCAATGCAGAAAGTTGATTTTACCAATGAAAGATTGGACATCTTTTTTACTCCTAGGCAGACTTATCTTCAATATTTCTTTAACCCTTTCTGGGTCAATCCTTATGCCATCAGCAGAAACTAAATGACCGAGTAATTTGCCTTCCTGTACCACAAAGTGTGACTTCTTTGGATTCAAGGATAAACCAAATTTTCTGCATTTTAGGAACATTTGTTTCAAATTTTTTAGATGTTCATCATCTGATTGTGAAAATACAATGATATCATCTAAGTATATTACCACAAACTTGTCCTTTTCCCCAACAAAAGCTATATCCATAGCCCTCTGAAAAGTTGCTCCAACGTTCATTAAACCAAAAGGCATCTTATCATACATGAAGGTTCCCCAGGGAGTAGTAAAAGTTGTTTTCTCTTTATCATTAGGATGCATAGAAATCTAATTGTATCCTGAGAAACCATCAACCATAGAAAGTCTCTATGCCCCAACAACCTTCTGTAATATTTGCTCAATTTTAGGCAGAGCATAATTATCCTTCAATGAAGATCTATTCAAGTTTCTAAAGTCAACACACAATCTGATTTCTCCGTTATTTTTCCTAACGGGAACTAGATTAGCCACCCATGAAGAGTACCTGAGAGGAACAATGATCTTGGCATCTAATAACTTCTTCACTTCTTTTTCAATAACAAGAAACAAGGCTGGATTAATCCTCCTTAATTTTTGACGAAAAGGTTTAACATTCGGTTTTAAAGGGACTTTATGTTGTATAATCCCAGTATCATATGTTCTCAATTCTTCATAAGACCATGCAAAGACATCAACATGTTCCTTTAACAAGTTAATGCACCTATTTCAATGTTCAGCTGTGAGTGCTTTCGAAATTTTCACCATTCTAGGATGTTCTGTAGTGCCAATGTTACAATCCACCACATTCTCTTCTGAAGACTATAAAACAGTTTTTAGGGGTGTATCATCTTTCGAAAATATCCTTTCTAAAGGTACCAAACCTTTTGGGATGAAATTACCTTTTAGTTCAATAATCTTGTGGCCAGCAATTTCATTTTCAGCAATCTTTTCAACATTTCCATCCTCATCATCTTCCTCTTGATCAATCAGGGAATTATAAAACTCATGTGTAAGCTACAAAAATCTTTTAATTTCAATGTCATCTTCAAACACTCTCCACTGCTTTACATTATCCGGTACAGATGATTTGTACCTAACCTTAATGGGATACCTCAACTGTATAGTTTTAGGAATTCTAAAATGTGTAGCAGCTAAGGCCAATGAATCAGCAATCTGATTATGGTCCCTTGGAATATATGTAATGTTAAAAGCTACAAAATAATTATCAATCATGTCCCATACCTCATTTCGATAGACTTTCAGCAAATACTGTTTCACTTGATAGTTGTTCCTCACGTGTTGAACAACTAATTCGGAGTCACCATATGCAGAAATCTGTTGAATGCCCAAATCTTTAGCAGCCTTCAATCCTAACAGCAAAGCTTCATATTTAGCAGTATTGTTTGTAGTACTGAATTCTAATTTATACATCAGCTTTACTATTTCACCACCAGGGGATATGAGGAGAACCCCTACTCCAGCACCTTCTTTGCAAGATGACCCATCAAAGTATAATTGCCAAAGCTCATCTTCTTGTTCTTTACTGCATTTAACTGGTTGTTCTTTTTCAACCTGTAACAAACAAGCAGTATTGTCATCATCACTAAAATGTAACATGCAAGTACCCAAATCTTTATCAACAGCATACAGAGGATGGTTTGTAGGGTTTTTGTCATCTGTCACAATATAGGAAAATTGAAGCTCTCTGTACAGCCTTCTATTTTCTCCTCCAAACACACGAATAGTAGCATATGATAAATCCATTTGTAAAGTTCCACCAACTTTCTTTGCCCAAGACCTAGAGAGAAGTAACCCAAATTTTGGTGTAATATCTGCTACCACCACATCCATGATTACACTTTTCATGGGTAACTGAGCCAAACTAACAACCATGTCTTTAATCACACCCAAACACTTCACAGCCCGTGAATCAAAAGCATAAAGATCATGATATGGCTTTGTTATACTCAAACCTAAAGCCTCCATAACAGCCTTTGGCATTAGGTTGTGTGATGCTCCAGAATCTAAAAGACAGTTATGTATCATTTGTTCATGGACTGTCAGAGTAATGTAAAATGGAGGTGAAGCACCTGCTTCATTCTCAGTTTTTTCATCCAAAGCTGATCCAATAAATATCTTAGGATTTTCTTCTTGCAGATTTACTATATCAGAAAGAGGCTAATTGTTTGCTGAATCAATCATCTTAAGAACTGATTCTTTGTAAGAAGGATTTTTCATTAGTCCAGTAAAAGGCATAGGAATCTTTATTTTGCCTAATTCATTTTCCAGATTAAAATTCTGCACAGTTTTATTTACCTCTTCAACCTCCATACTCTTCTTTTGCTTATCCTGAATTTGTATTTTCTCTGACACAGGATCAGATTGTTGTTTAGTAGGTACAACTACCTTCTTCTTTGAGTTCTGCACTACTTGTTTTGGGCTTGACCTCAAATTCAAAGTCTTCTTGGGTTTATTCTGATAGACATCAGCAGTTACAACAGTCAATTTCAGATTCAAATCATCCTCTGTTTCAAACATATCAGCATCATAATATTCTGCATTTAAAAATTCTTCTTTAGTAACAAAACCCTCAGTCAAATTTTCTCCAAAATAGTTCGTATCCTGATCTGTGTCTTCAAATAGCACTTCTTCATCAATCTCTTCTTCATCAACAACATTGTTTTGAAGAGGTGGTGGTACCCTTTGATCCTCAGTCTCTCTCCTTTCCCACTGAATATCATTATTTCTTCGTTCTCTAGGTATGAAACAAGGAGCAAATTGTCTTCTGAATTGGTTCTAATTGTTAGGGTTTCTTTCACCTTCTTGAACAGGCTTACTTGAATTTCTTTCTAGTTCTAACTTGTTTAATTTTGCAATCAAAATCTTCACTAACTTGGCCATCTCATCAATTTTCCCTTCTGCAGAATGAGATGCTGAAACTCCTGGAGCTGCTTCCTTCTTACCTTTCCTGTCATACATCTGCTGAGTTGTTTCCTTCTTCAATCTATTGGAAGCCAATATATTAGACTCAACTTCTAAAGCTGTATCATGCATGTTTAGTAAAGAAAACAGGCCTTCTTTCTCTTAGTAGTAAAGAAAATTCATGATCGAAAGCATTTGCATATGTGAGTTTTGCAGATGTTTCTGAAGGTTTTATTTCTACAGGAATTCTGTTGTACATTTTATTAAATCTCTTTGAAAAGTCTACAATGGTTTCATCCTTCTTTCTCCTAAGGGCTCCAAACTCAGTTATATAATAAGTATGGTCTTTGGTGTCACCCCATTATCTCATGAAGAGGTCCTGAAGCTCTTCTATGATGGTGATAGAATTTGCAGGCAGCTCCCTAAACCATTTTTTGACATCTCCATCAAGGCTCTGCACAAACATCCTCATCCATACATCCTTAGCTTCAATGTTCTAGTTATCAGCATAACTGAGAAAACCTTCCCAGTGCTCTTCAGCTGTAGTTTCACCCTGTCCATTAAACCTAGGCAGGTATTTCTGATAGTCTCCTCCAGGCAGTGCATTCAAAGGGTGAGGCAAAACTAATGGTGCATATCTAGCTGCAACCATTCTATCCATCATGTCTATAGGCTCATTTTGGGCTGCCATTTTAAGGCTGACTGACTTTGGTGATGGAGAGATTTGGCTGGAACTTGGATGAAAAGGGGTTTTACCTACTTTCAAATGAAATAGAGGTATCTTTCCAGGAGATACTGTTTTTTCCTTTTTGAATGATTGAGGACCAATGAAAACTTGAAAGTTACTAACAGGAATTATAGGCTTTAACCAAGGTGAAGTTTGTTCTTCTTTTCTCAAAACAGATAAAGGTGAGGGACCATCCAATTGATCAGGGTGACATAGGGCTGGTAATGACTGAGACCTTCTAATCTTCCTTGTTGTTTTCAATATATGTTCTGGGTCTGAAACACCAAGCTGCAAAGGTGAAATAGGTCTGTTTCTAGTTCCCATTCCCCTAGTAGCCACTGTGACAAACTAGTGAAAAGTAGTCTTTAAGATATGATGGTTTAAGTTCACCTCTTAAAACCAGTAAAATGATAAGTATCCCAGGGAAAAATATGTTTTCAAGTTCGTTCCCCGATAACGGTGCCAAAGATGTTTATGCCAAAAATTGTTCCCAGACTACAAGAGAACAAGCCAACACAATCTCAAATATCTCAATAAAACAAAACAGGATTTTTTAGGGTTTTTAAATTTTTCTGGTTGTGAAGTTTGATGACAAGAGGGAATGCATTCATAACCCAAATAAAAACTAAATCACAAGCATAGAAAAATTCAGATGCATAACATAATAACCATGTATCCAACAAAAAATAATACTAAGTTTCATCCACAAATGGAAAGCACAACAAGCATAAAAACTTTAAACCAATAATGAAATCACCAAGTGAGTAGCTAAAACAAGCTATAAATGAAGCCAGAGAACAAACTGAAGGGTAAAGAGAGCATATATTTTATAATCAGTCATTCAAATACACATAAGAGTCATTCACTTAGCTTATGAACAAGTCTGAAGACCTCCTCTAGCCATCCAAAAAATCGAACCCTTAGTTCTCTTTATGACATACATTAATACTATCCTTCCAAAATTGGTTTAAGACTAAACCCTAACTACTTTTCAGCTTACTCATCGAAATAGTTCTATCAAAATAATAATTACAAAAATGAAATATCCTTCAAAACATAACTAATAACTGATTGTGTTAACAAGATTCACAGATCTTTAGCTGCTTCAGCTAACAAGGCTATCCCTTCTAGGGCTTGGGCCTTTCTTCTAGCCTTCAGTTGATCTGCTTCCATATCTGCCATCTTTCTAGTGAGTTCTTCATTTTTCTGTTGTAGACATTTGATGGTTTGTTTCAACATTGTAAATTGAGACTCTGTATTCCTTGTCCTTTTCAATGCCTCTTTTGAGACTGCAATCAGCTCCTGATAGTGGCTATTCACCTCATCCAGATCCTCTCTGAGTCTTCTATTGGCCATAACCAAGCCATCATTTGTCTCCTACATATATTCCACCTGATATTTATATTGTTTTACAGTTCTCTATAAGTTCTCTTTTTCTGAATCAAATGCTTTATTTCCTGCTGTGCTTTGCATTTCATTTGGAAGCCATGGGATGTTTAGTCTCCTATAGATTTCTTCATCTTCTGACAACAATTCTGTAGGAGTTTCAGGAAAACTTAGGTTTTCTTCAGTCTCATCTACACAGGGAACATTTTCCTCAACCATCATCTTCTTTTCTGAGTGAGAAGCCTTTATCTTACCTTCTTGCTGTTCCTACAACATTTGACTTCGTATCTCTAGAAAAATATCAAACAATTTAGTCTCAATAAGAGCATACTCTCTTTTTTATTCCATTGGCCTTTTTCCTTTACTGTCACCCTTATCAACATCCTATTTTTCATCAGATGGGGAGTCATCTATCATAGTTACTCCTTCTTTATTCAATTTAGGGTTTAGCAATTTCTTCATATTCAGCCTGAGCTTGTTTCTAGGCCTAGTCTTTGGTCTCCACACAGGAGCAAGTTCCCCTAACATTTTAAAAGTTTTAGCCCTGATGGGTGACTGAGGCAAATTCAATAACTTTTAGCTTCTTTCTCTTTGGTACTGCTACCTCATCTTCCTGGTTGTGAAATTCCTTTTTAGTGCCAACCTTAGTTTCATCAATAACATGAATTTTATCCTCCTCAAATAGGCATGTCTCATCCTCTGACAGGACTGTGATTGGACTTTGTTTTTGAACTTTAGTATCCTCTTCATCACCTGAAATTTTCTCTGCAGGAACAATCTTTTCAGCAACAAATCTCTCTGCTGGTGCATCATCCTGAATAGGCTCGGTCTCCTTATTATCAGACTGCAAATATTTGCTCTCAATGTCATTAAGATGTTGTTTAGACTCACAATCTTCTTTTGCAGGCTCTGAAACTTCCTCCAATTTAGTACTGTCTTCATCTTTAACCTTTATCTTCTATCTAAGCTTTCTGATCAAGGTCTGTCCTTTATCAGCTTGTTTTCTATGAGACTGTCCTTCTTGACCATTCTGAAACCCTGACCAGAAAAGGAAATATTCCCAAGTTTTTCCCTTACTCAACAACACTGTGTTTATAATGAGTTTGATAAGTCCATGGTGAAAAATGGACTGTCTACTATGATTTTGGTGTTCCTTGATTCTGCAAGACATCTTCTGCAGGCTCTTTTGAAAGAAGAAGGGCAGGTTCATCTTTGACTCATTACTGATGTGTTGAAGAAATCTGAAATGGTATTTAAAAACGAAGGCATATCTTCCTTCACATGTAATATAGCTTTGTAAAACCTTCAAATAGGTTCTATCCATTCAGGCCTGAAGTTATGAATCGGTACACCCTTACCCCAATCTGCAACTATACCAGGCAGTAGGTACGTTTGTGCATTAAAGGTGAATGGCACCTTCTTAAACCATAATTCTCCTTCATTTTTAATGCATGTTGCTTCAGCTACCAACTCCTTGGTCAATTTGAATTGCAAAGTATCGAAAGATACAATATCTATGTCATAGCATTGAGCAAACTTATGGGAGACCTCTACATGGTATCCATCAATCTTCTTAAAAAATGTCAACCAACTTTCATTTTCAAACAGCTTTGCACATTCTGGAAATTTATCTATCCAACTGAGATCAGTGGGCTCAGCTCTATTAGTTTTTCCACTTTTCTTCATTTTCATTAGGGTTTATAGCATCTGTCAATTATCCCATAGTCTACTTGTCTTCAAACTCTCATAGTCTACCCTATCACATAGTTCAGGAACTCTTCTGTACCAAATTTTTCAAATATTTGACCTAATCACAAATTCATGGACCTCTGATAGTTCTGCTCTGAACTTTACTAGCTTAAACAATGAATACTTAGATATATTGGTTAATATTTCATCATGCATAATCTATTGAGTGAGCAAATTCATATCCTTCCTTAGAATTTTGACATTATAGGCTTTATCAGAAAACCCCCAAATTTAACAAACCCTATTAAATGCCACGCGGGGTACCTGCTAAGAAGTTCAATACAAGCACTAGAATGTGATCTCTTCAAGGTTTAGGTGTCGAATTTCACGTTCCAGGTGTCTCTAGCTATCCATATCACTTCAAACTGTCACTGCTGGAAAGCCATAATTCTTCATTCAACTGTCAAAACTATGATTTCTCAGCAATATGTTTCCACCATGGCTTTCAATACCTTCGTATTCTTCAGCTTAAGAACATATTCCCAAAAATTATGCCTCGTTCCACTCACTGTCATCATTCGCCATGAACTTGCATGCAATTGCCACGATCTCCCTCATACGATGACCATACACCTGTTTCAATGATAAACTTGGCAAGACACATATCAAATGTGATAATTTATGTGGTTAACACCTCAGGAATGAAACCCCCGAAAAAATTGGATTGAAAAATAACGATTTGGGCACTCGCGACTTTCTTGTAGCGCTCTAGTGTATTAATTTCGCTCTTGCGCTACAAGAAAGTCCAAACACATAATTTCATCTCATTAAAACACTAATCAGGTTTAAGACTTGGTTTAAATGATTAATCTCGATCTTAGTGTTATTTATGAAACCATTAATCAATATATACCTTGTAGAACCCTTCAAGAATGAACTCTAAGCAAAATTTTATAAAAGCAAGCTTAAAAAATAGAAAAAAATCAAAATGATGAAAACTAAAAGGCTTAAACTCAAAATTAACCATTATAAACCAAAATTCCCTAGAAACAAAAATATTAGCAAGTTTCAAAAGCATAAACAAAAGCATAAAACTAAGGAAGACAAAATCATGACCTAACACTACCCTTCTACAAAAATTGTTCCAAGAACTGGCATTTCTTGTAGAACCCTAATAATCCATGAAAATAATAATGATATGAAGAAACATCAACTTGAACCAATGCCCTTTTTCCAATTCTACCAAAAGATATTTAACGAAGCACTGGTGAGAGAAATCCCTCTCTTCTAACCATGCCTTTAGAAAATGATAATATACCTATTATATCTTTCCTTCAACTTCTCCCGGAATATATTATTTCTTTAGGAAGGCCTATAATCCTCCATATTGCCACTTGTCATATTTTGTTTCTATGACACCCTCTTAAAACACAAACTTATTCTTCATTGGAGGTGAGAGCTATTTGCATGATAAGATGCTATGTGGCATTGTTGACATGTTCAAACCCTCGAAGTCCTCAAAGTGAAACATGCCTCCAAATATGTACAAATGCATCAAATAATTTGTCCTCAACCCCAACAAACATAAAAGATGAAATATTCCTCCAAATAGGTTAAACACACCTTGAACAATTTACCCAAAAAGACTTGTTCAAAGGTGAAATACACCTTCAAATACATGGAAACTCCTCCATTAAAATTATTTCTTATCCCTTCTTGCCTTCAGCGTGCCCCATCCACCTCCTTGAAGAGGGTATTCAACATAAGTGGGTGTTTGACCTTTCCAAGTGCAATTTTAGTTCCACATGGCATCATTTCAAGTAGGGTGTTTCTCCTTCAACCCACTTCCTTTCCATGTGCCATGATTCAGGCATCCAAATAGGTAGTGCAACCATCTTCTGAGTGTTCCTTTTAACTCACATCATTCATCCATATGGTCTTGGAGCCCTAGGTTCAATCTAATGAGTAGGTCACTCCATCAATGATTCTACGTGATGGTAATATAGGACAAGGTGCATGGTCTCCAAGTATCTCCTCACAAATTGTGATTATCATTGAGCTCCCACGGATTCTTGTTGTGTTGGTGAGTGAAATATGCCAATGCAATTTCAAAATAAGCCATGCATTTTCGGGGTGTAATAATGTGCAAAGCACTAAACACTCTCTTTGATTGATCCTTTCATTGTACATTACATCTAGGTGAGTCATCTTAGATCTCAAGTAGAATTTTATTACCTCATTCTAATTTCAATCAATCACTTTCTAATTAATCCACTATACACCAAATATAGGAAGAGTTAGTGCATTATACCTAGATATTGGAAGAGGAAATAGCCAGTCCTCTATGCCTTAAATATGGTGGTAAGAGAAAAGATTAGATACCTTTGATGGATGAATTGACATTTATGTTCAATAATAAAGGGGCGGAATTATTATCCTTGATCCTAGCTATCCAAAAAGGTTTGTAGGTATTACAATTTTTTGGTGACTCAAAGTTAGTTATTGATTCGATGAAAGATAGGAGGCCTCTTAAAAGTATAAATTTAATTCCTATATATGAAGAGGTTTAAAACTTTGCGGAATCAATTCCAGACACTTACTTTTACTCACATCTATATGGAAATGAATTCCCAAGCAGACTCCCTATCAAAGTTAGGCACGGGGAGACGGCTTTTTTCCCAAACTTATATCCTGGCTAGCCTTGCAACATTTTCTTTCTCAGTGGGTAATTTCCAGGCCTACAGTGGGAATAGATCCATGACTTGTATCAACACTTTCCATTGATGGAACAATGGACAATATTCCTACAACAAGAATCATATGGTTTTTTTGTTGATTTTTGTCTCCATTGTATATCCTAAGGAGATGATTATACTTTATCATTTTGTAATCATATGTAGTGGTTTCAATTATAAGCCACATGAACTATATCAATGTAAGATTTTTAGATCTCAGTAAAATGTGCTCTATTTTATAAATATATTATGGTGTTTATTCCAAGCAAAAAAAGTAAAATGTCTAAATAACTAGAGACTTATCTCAAAATTATGCCAAGAAAACCATGCATAAATACCAACCCAACCCATAGAACAAGAGGAAATACTATGATTGAAGGAGGATGAACAACTTCTATTATCATTTACTAATTTGTCCAATAAATGTTTCATTTATTACAAAATAATTGGAGTGTGTTCACAACCAACATTATTTGAGCTTGAATGTTTAGTAGACCCTAAACTACATTAGGTTTGATTGGTCAAAATGTTTGGTAGACTCTTGGATACATTAGGTATGATTGGTCAAAATTATGTATTTGAAACATAGTTTGGTCAATAAAAATGGTATGTGCACCCTATTACTTGGCTATCGATGTGTATTCCCTGCCTACTTTGATGTGCTCCTATATCATAACAATAGTCTATTTCTAGTTATGTGTTTTGGAAAGTTAGGAAACAAATCTCTATAGATATTTTCTTACTCCACTTAACTTCTTTTGTCCTTGCTTGGTAGAAGCAATATTTTCTACTCATGCTTGGATGAAGTCGTCACCTCACTCCTCTTCCAAAATTGAACTTGCTTGAAGGCCCCAGAAAAAATCCTTTTGGCTTTATCAGTTGGTGCCCCAAAAAATATTCATCTTGGAGAGATCCCTTGCCATCCTTTTTTATAAATAGGAGGATTCTCTTTGTAACTAGATGTTGAGAATTTGTACTTTGGTTGTATTTTCTCAGCTTCATGTGAATCCCTACTCAACATTACTCAACAAATACATCCTAGTCTACAAGTTCTTCCTTGTTTTCTTAACATCATCAGTCAAGAATCTGTTAGGTTGAAGTTTGCATAACTTTCTATGAGGTTTGGACATGTTGTAATTCATCTCTTCTAATTGAGAGAGGAGGCTTTCCCACTTATTGGGAGTACAATTTTCTGATAGCTTCATATGGCCATGCCATTTTTTCCATCTTATATGGTTAGAGAGTTTTTTTCCTATCATGTATCATATATTTTAAGAGAACATGAATTTGTGTTCTGAGGAATTGAGCATTCCTGACCGGTTTCGATCCTTGAACTAGGATCATCATAAGGACGAAAAATTTTGTTTTAATATCTTATGACACTTGGTTGGAGTGCCCCATTCTCTCTCATTGATTGCAACATCAATCATACTTCCTCCTCTATACATCATGCTTTCAGAATTTATGCATTCAGTGAGGAATTTGCAGTGTTAGTTACTATTGAAACAATCACAACTTCAATTATTTGACTATACGATCCTTCTCCATGACTTACTATTGAAGTTGAGCAAATATGCTCTGGAACATTTGTTGTGAGGCATTGATGTGTCAAGTAGATTCTTCTAATGAAAAATTTGTGGTTGTATAGCCCTTATTTTCCATTAACATCATTACACGATTCGTTGCCATCGATATTGCAACAACATTTTACAATATTCTCATTTCCTAAACAAATATAATTTCTAAACGATCCTTGTCGCTAGTTTTAATGGTATTTCTTATTAGGAAAACATGGCTTATGTTATTCTCATCTTTTATTGGAATCCTTAATATTGGTGAGCTACCTTTGCCTTTTTCTTGCCAAGGTTTATAAGTAAGTATATTTGATTCAAATAATGCCACAGGTTTGTTGAGTGGATTAGAGATGAATTTCCCTAGCCTAGAATAGACGCAAAGATTAGTTGACAAGTTTCACTTGTAGTATGTTTTGTATTAAAGAAAAAAATTAGGGGCGAATCTTCGTCTGTGGGTGAAATAATAGAGTTTTAAAACTTGAAGGGGAAAATTTTTATATACAAATGTTTAAAAATATTTTTAAATAGTTCAGCCTAAACTTAAATATTTTTTTCATATCTAGACTCTTTCATCCATCCAAAATTATAAAGGAAATTCATGGTAATATATTTCTGTATTGCATTGTTTTAGAACTTAAACGTTCTGCAACAATAGACATAGTAAGTGTTGCGGCACCATGAAAGATGGAAGGTTATGTAGAAATCAACAAAACAAGCATTAAATAGGTGGTTCTGTAGCAATGTTGTCGAAGACTAAAACTAGTAATCTGATTGTAGTGAAACATAAAGATGAATGTCATAGGTATGGAAATGATGAGTGGATTATGGTGACAGGATAGAAAGTGGATGTCATAGTGAATGGAGAATGGAAAATGATGAGAACTCTTTCATCCATCCAAAATTATAAAGGAAATTCATGGTAATATATTTTCACCCTTCAAATTAACCATGGATCCTCCATTTTGTCTCATTGGAATCAATATTTTTTTAGGATTTGTTCGTCCAAGATTTCATTGATTAAAAATATTTATTCAGTAAATGATGAGTTTACCATTGGTGGTTTACGGTCCCATCGTTTTGGGTGTCCCATGGTATTACATGTGACAAAGCCTATTTAAGGACTTGAGGAACTCAAAGGTATTTAGAATATCCATTTTTTTTCTTAAGATACAAGGTAAATTCCATGGAAAAGCATTATTTCAATTTCCATGTTAAGAGTTTTTTCTATTCTATTATATTATTAAAAATAGTTACCAATCCAATTATTTACTTTTCATTTGATAAATTAAACATTTATTATATTCGATAAAATCATTTTAGTTCATTGATTTCTCTTAAAACTTCAATTGCATTGAAGTCATACGTGATTCCAAGTGTAAGGAGAGATCAAAATATGTAGTGCACAAAACCGCAATAAATTTTAGAGCACGAACAAATCATCACTATAATTAGCTTTTTTAAGTGTTTTATTGTTTTAATTAAAAGGACTAATGACACATTCCATTCAATTCTACTTAGTAACATTTTATTTTTCCATATAGTGTTTTTTGTATTTTTAATTTAATAATTTTTTTGTTAAACCAAATCATATTTACTATTTTTAAATTATGTAAAAACATATTCAATGATTGGATTTGATGACACATTAATGGTTGGTCAATAATATTTGGTTATTATAAATGTTATAATAAGATGGATTTCAACTGTGTGTAGATATTTTGTAATAGAAATATTTTTTATTTTTTATTTTTTAAATATATCTATTAATTTTAATATAATGGATTAGAATATATATTTTATATATATTTATTGTTGTATTTAATGTCAATACTCATATATTTTATAATTCACCAATATTTTACAAAGATTAGAAATCAATAAAACATTCACCAAAAATATATATAAATACATATTTTATTACACCGAAGATGTTATTAAGAGGACGGTTCTACTCAAATTTTCATCGTCTGTCGATGGCAAATGAAGAATCGCCCCCTGTATTTATTAAATTTAATAAGTAAATGAGGGTGTTTCTCATCACCAAGAGGAGTTTAACTACCTCAAGTAGATCTCCGGCCTCAATTCACAAGGAATCCAATGGTGCTCGTTGGAATTGGAACCTGGGGTTAGATTGTGTTTTCTCTGTCAAAGGGAGTGTCCCCATCCCTTTTCTTTCATAAGCCTTCGTTCCATGAAGCAGAGCTTCGGGATTTTTGTAACAAAATCTCACATTTCAGTTGAATTGCTTTCAAAATATTGGAGCAAGATCCGAAGAGATCTGCATATCTCTAACCCAAATGCAAACCAAAATTTCTTTCAAAGTTCGCACATATTGCTTTCTGAAGTTGTTGAAGGGATACGGAATTTGCAAACTCATTTTGGAAGGTTAAAAAAAAATTAGACTCCACTCATTAGACATTGGCAAACTCGGGAGGGGATCACGGCTATCAAGAAATTTCTCTTTTCTTAAGATCGATTCAAAGCTGGTAAGGAACTAAACCCATTACTATTCATTGTCGATTAACAAGAAGAGCGAATACATAGTTTCGCAGGCCCAAATGACATGGTTAATCAAGATCATCTAATTTTTAATTAGCTATGACTAGTATTTTTAGTTATAATTACGATATCATATATAAGATGATTTAAGAGATTGATAGGGTCAATATATTAATCACGTTATGAAACTAAATCCATATCGATGGTTTAGGTATTTAACTTGGTATTTTGGTTGCATCTAGCATAAGTTTATCTCAAAGGTGACTGGATCCTTGTGCGTCGTTTATCTTGATCCATATCTCTATGTTATTGGCATTATATCAAGCAAGATAAGTCTTCATTCATGTTCATTTTGTTTTTTGTTTTTTTAACGAGGTTTGCTTAAGTGAGGTTTCATCATTTTCCTTCCAATGTTATGCAAAGATGAAATACACTTCATCTGTTTCACTTTGAATAAAGAAAGAGGTATGTCTTCATTCTAGTTGTATTCATTTCCATTTTGAGAACTTTCTCTTATGCTAGCATACCCCCAAAGCGGGGAGAAATGAAACGCCGACGAGAACTTCGATATTGCAAAATTAAAAAAGTTGTATGTACATATATAATATAATTTTATGTGTTGAAAGTAAGTCTATCAAATCTATGGTAGGCATAGTAGTCGATGAAATTGAAAGGAAAACTATGTTCCGAAGACTAATAAGCAATAAATAGAAACCCATGTAATCGATGGCAAGTAAGAAGAAATGTACATTAACTTGTCATACGAGAAAGTAAAAATAACAATAAAGGGATAGGTAGTGATCAAGTTTGACTCTAATTATATTGGCAATCAACATTGGTATTTTCATTTGGTAGGGGGAGTGCAAGGATTGAGGGTTGCAATTTTAAGTGTGAAAATGATAGAGAATGAAGGAATGCCTCTTAATTTTTTGAAACGATACATATGAAGTGTATTTCATCTTTGCATAGTGTTCGAAGGAGAAAGATATTGCAGAACACATTCCTTCTAACATTGTAGTGCATGGCATTGTTTTGAAGGTCAAGCCTTGGCGTTCATTGTTAAAAAATGTCAATGGTTGACCTTGTTAATCAATCCTTGGGATTTATGGATAGTCAATGCACATACCAATTCCCCCCATGAATCGAAGTAACAAGAAACATATTCCCCTCAAGATGGTTTTATGAATAGTCAATGTAATGTTGTGATCTTCCACAAAATGTTACCCTTCAATTGAATCGTCCAAGATCTAACCCTCATATACAAAATATAAAATCTTAACAACAAAAATAGCCCAAAATATAAGTTCTTAATGATCAAAATTACATTTTCATTGTTAATTGTAGGTAATCAAAATTACCAAAATATAACCTCAACAATCAAAATTGCCTTCATCCTCTATAGCTTGAGTTAGTAAAAGCTTGGCCCTTACATCTACACTTATACTAAGTAAGTTTGTTGAGCATAAATAAAATCCCTAAGAAACTCTAAACAGACCCCACACACTAAATTCATCACTCTATAACAACCCATACATGCATATAAAATCCACCATCAGTTTGTAAAATCATTGTGTCAAGAGGCACTTTACATAGACCACGTGGGTGAGATGTGATAAAAGAAGCCAACAAAGATCCATTATCATATAAATCCATAATCACCATTTTTTCATAGCTTAATACTATAAATATTAGTTATTTATATTAATATAAATTTAATTATTTTAATTTGTTAATCGTCTTAAGTTTTAATGTAAAATTTACTAATTTTAAAATCAAAGTAGGGATTAGTTTCTTTGTAACTATCCCTTGTTTTGCATAAGTTTTGTATACTTTCTGTCTCAACATTAATTGTGAAGTTTTGCATGACGTACAGTTCAAATTTTATGTATCATGTTGTTAGGTAGTTAATGTCATGTGCTTTCCTCATCAATCCCACATTGCAGGTTGCATTTCACATTCCATTTGATCATTGTGATGTGCAAAGCTTGTGATATGTTTTTCTAAATTTGTAACATCAACTAAGAGGCATGGCCTCATTGATATCGTTCTACTCTATGTAATCGACCACCACTTCGTTGGCATTTAACAATGTTTTGTAATGTGACCGATGAACACCAAACTGGCCACATTTTGGAGAAGTGATTTTTAGTTAAGGAATATCTACTGACCAGTCCCTTTCCTCAACATAGGAATACTTGATTCTCATTGGGTATACTTGAGTGACCCTACTTGAGAGAACTTCTACTAACCAGTCCCTTTCCTCAACATCAAGCATGAATGCTTGATGTCCTTTCCATCCTTTCCATCATTTGCTTTCAATTGCATTTGCCATAAGTCCTCAAGCTTTCGTCATTGTGCAAAGGTTCCAATTATTGTTGAAATATGACTTTATTCCTCACTAACTATACTTTTGACATGTATATTTGGGTAAAGCATTCCATGATCCCTTTATAATTGTCTCAAGTTTGTAAAAACCCCTTTATACTTTTTAGTCCACCAAAGAAAAAATTGTTTCTAGAAGTATGCACTTAAAAAACTAACACTTGAAAGGCTAATTGCCACACTTGTTGGGTAAAAATTGAATAATAATAAAAATGTCTTTGAAATTCTACATTTGATCTACACAAAATACACCAATATTATCCATAAATATCTCTATTGGGAAAATTCTTTGTTATAAAAAGTTTGTTGTGCCTCATTACCTAGCTTCGCATTCCAATGGTCTACCATTTAATTTCAAATTCTCGATATTGATGGAAGAAAACTTGAGAAAGGAGTTGAGCCTAATGTGCATGCACGAAAGTGTACCAATCCTCAAGAATCAAGTTCATTTGATTCGAAGTTTAAAAAATAACAAAGTATTATTATTATTATACAACTTTTCAATGTATTATAATAATAAAAATTAAATGTTTTTAAAATAATACCCATTAATATTTTTAATTAAAATAATATTTTTAATTAAAATAATATTTTTATTTTTATTTATAAATTATATGAATTAACTTATTGAACCAATTTATAATTTGATATAATAGATAAGTACATAAGTTGTCTTATGCTTACATTCAACTCAATAAACGATTATAAAAACTTGGAAAAATATATACTATGAAATGACTAGATATATAGTTACAAACAAATCACAGTTGTGTAAACTTGAAAATATATGGATGCAAAAATTCTTAGGGGCTCTCTTAAAAGTTTTTAAATTTTTGTTTTAAAATAGCATCGTTCCTTTCTTCTTGGCTTTTCAGTTGGTTTACTTTTATCTTTTCCTTGGTATGTTCAAATTTTTGTTGTAAAATAGCATCATTCGTTATGGTGCTTCTATTGTCTTTCAGGTGAAGTCAGGTGACAATTTGAGATAAAGTTGTACCTGCACAAAACACTTATATTGACTGGACTAGACTGACAGAGCATTGACGTTACAACTACCCACTCAACCTGCAAGTCCCTCCAGTCGTAGCTTCAAATTTATACATTCAATGCTTTGTTGCAGTCACAGATTTGTTTTGTGGATTGGCCTCCAAACAAGAATGTGACCTTCTTGCCTAAACACGTGCATCATGTTTCCATTAATTTCATTATGATTGTGACTGGTGTTATTCCTATTAATAGAGATTACAAATTGGTTTTGCATTTATTTATTTAAAGATGAGAGTTTGAAGGAGTTTAAATATTTGAAGCTTACTCACAAATTGGTTTTACATTTATGTATTTATCTACTCTATGTTTCTAAGTATGGATCAATAAAGATCTCTCCCACGAGAACGAGAAAGAGAAAACATGGTGGGGTGCAGTATGTGCGGGGATGTTATCTTTGCAGAGCATCTATTTCAGTATCAAATGTCGATTTCGCTTCCAGCGCATGTACGTTCTTACTGAATTTATGACAAGTAAGCTTTCAGTATTTTCATGTTTCAGGTTTGGACTTACGTAACATGTAAATAATCCTATAACGATTTTCTTTTGTTCATGCACTAGTATATATTGTAGCAAAGGATTTTATTATGGGGTTAACTCTACTGGAGATCATATCGAATTGTGTGATTGGTGTTTCATGGGATCTGATCAATCCGGTGGGTCTAGTGCTAATTTCCATTCAATCACCAAATCTAATCTGACATTAACAAAGAAGGTTGATGGAAAAAAATCAAATAACTCGAATTCTCTTGGAAGGAGATCATCCAATGCCTTTAGTCTTAAGCAAAAAAGAGATGAAGTCGGCCTTACGGTTAAATATAATGATCGAAAGTCTAGCATGACAGTTGGATTGATGAGAATTCTAGGTAAAACAAATGTAAAAAATGCAATTTTTGGATCCTCCAAGAAATAGGCAATGGATGAAGCTCCTGCATGAGATCCTATGTTAAATTTATGTCTGTTGAAACTACAAAATGTGACCTCCTTACCTATCGGATGGTATAATATGATTTTCAGGAAAAAACATGTATATATCCTAAGCAGGACTGCTTGGAACTTAAATTCCCAACAATAAATACTACATTGTGGCAAATACTCAATTTGTTGCTTGTGTGTCTATCAACATTGACCTTAAGGGTTCGTTATTTCCTCTTATTAGAAAGTTGTCAATAATTTTAAGTTCCAGATTTATAATAATGATGTAACCACTACTCGGGAATGTTTTAGTTAGCTTAGAGACAGAGGAGGTGCTTCGAATTAGTAATGTATCGATTACAAAGAACAACTAATAAATGATTTATATTGACACTGAGACCATCAAGCAAAAAGAGATATCAGTGAAGTGGACTGTAACAATCTCAAGCTGATCAAGAACAACAAATTACAGAGTTCATGGGTTTCACATTTGACATAGTAGAATTGATTTGTATACTAAATAACAACAAATTACAAAGTTCATGGATTTCACATTTGAGTGGGTGGAATTGGTTAGTTTGTATATTATACTGAATATGTAGAATTTCAAGCAATCATACTTGTCTAGGCCAATGTCGAGACAAAATTGACATTCAACAACTTTTGGGTGATTATAAAAATACTAATAATAGCTTAAAATTAGTAAATATTTTAAAGCCATCCAAATGGGTTTACGTCATGAGTTTCCAACTAGGCTTCACATTTCTATGTTTGTCTCTAAAAATGTACTTATTTCCCTTCATTCCTCATTGTATTCCATTCACCTAGCATATTGTAATTAACTCTTAAATGATTAGAATCAATGAAAATCTAGCACCTATATATCGATATATATAAGGCATTACATGGATGTGTTGGCCACCTGGTGTAAGTGTGAAATACCTTGCATTGCGATCAATATGAATAAGTAAGACTTTTGAATTACAAATTGACAATGAACCAAGATGAAATAATGAAATAGACAATCGAAAGTGGATTTCCAATGTAAACTTCAATATATCGAGATCGAATTAAAGAAGTACATTCTATACAAACAAGATGTATTTAATATCACAACACGAAATATAAACATTAATCTAATGAAAGAATCCAACATTGTATTGAATACTATATCACTTTGAGTAGAAAATTCTAATGAAATGAAAATCCCAATACCTATCACAATCCCCTATCTAATGGGATAACTATTAACCTGATTAAAGAATCCATGACCATATTTATTATTATATCACTTTGTGTAGAAAAATGCAAATCAACTATGTGACAACTTAGAGTGCATGAATTTCAATCGAAGTTTTTCGTTTCTGGCACCATTATTTTAATGAAAATGGTTTTAATAAGTTCTCATAAATAGAATCAAAAATGATTTCTTGATTTTATTTTTACAATAAATGATTTGGTTGTCTAGAGATGATGTCCCTTTCGAGAAATTGACTCGTGATCATCAATCCTGGTATTATTGTTGTTGTGTAAGAACAAAGGGAAGATATCTTCCTTTGGAACACTCTACCTCTGCAATTGTTATTAATTGTATTAATAATTGCATTTATAGTGGTGCCCCACAGATATTTATGGTTACTCTATGTTTACATTGAGGAGGAGTGGCTCCCCTGTAGAATAGTCGACTACTTTCCACCTTCATAAGTTTACTTCCCGATTTTATAAATACTATTACTAATACATCTTATTGTATAATAACGACTTCTTCTCTTGGAGTATAAGCTCCATCTCAATTTAATAATATATTTATTCTAAAAGTTTTATATTTATTTTCTATCTAATATTTTATATTAACATATTTCTATATTATTATAATAAAAACAAGTTTTTATAAATAAGTTATCATCTTTTTTTTACTATATGTTAATTTTTTTAACATTTTATTTTCAAATTGTTTAGCTCATTTTTTACAATATATAATCAAATTTTATGCCTCACTATTAAAAAATGAATACACTATTAAAAATGGATATACTATTATTAAAATGAAGAGGTTAATGTGTTCCATATGTTTAGATAGTTAATGTGTTTTGTATGTATCTAAATTTGCATTTACTTCCACTTAATCTTCATTTCATAACAAATTGTATCATGAGTATTAGAAGAATGTCCATGCCAAAACATAACCATAATTTAACATTCCAAAAATAAAGTAATTTAATTGTTTAACTGTTTTATTTAAACAAGGACTAAGTTTCCAAACAACTTTTGTTTGTAAAAATGACATATCTTACATTTATACTCAATGCACGCTTATTTATGGCTTTGTCAAAATTACATACTTTACATTTATACTCAATGCATAAATTGCAAGATAGCATTACAAAAAGATGACATACGAAAGAGGTAAGACTTGTAAAGTTAATATACTTGTATAAAGTTCAAGTATATTAACTTTAGATTTCATCAATTTGTAATGTTATCTCAAATATACATTTCACACTAAAATACAAAATATATATTTTTAATGTTAAATATTTAAGGAAGAAGGTTAAATGGCTCAACATTTTCTTGTTTTTCATAATTGGAATCTGATCATGAACTGTTTATTAAAATTGCATTTATCAATTGATGATGTTGATTTTGACATTTTCTTGATTGTCATTATTGGAATCCGATTTGCAATGAGAAATCTTGCAAACAATCATAAAAAATACATGGCCTAAGCATTGGTTATGCTTATTGCATGATCTGTCACAAATTTCACCAATGGTTCAAATACACATAGAAAAGTAAATACTTTTGTGTAGGGAAGCAAGTAATGTTATCTTGCAAATTATGGATCCAATCAAAATTAGTAAATGGTGCACTTGGAGTGTTCATGCAAATTATTTACACACTTGGATCTATCCCTTCTGAGTTACCACCCTATGTTGTTGTGACACTTGATAATTACATTGGGCCTCCATGGGACCAATCTCAACCTAACCACATATCAATTGCACCCATAAATTGAAGTAACGAGAATCAAATCCCTCTCAAGATGGCTTGGGAATTGACTATCCATAAATCCCAAGGATTGGCAGTAACAATGTCAACCATTGACATTGTAACAATGAACTGCAATGTTTGAAATTCACAACAATGACATGCACTACAACATTAGAAGGAATGTGAATTGCATCATCATTCTCCTTTGAATGCTATGCAAAGATGAAAGACGCTTCATATGTCTCACTTTGAAAAAAAGAAGAGGCACTCCTTCATTTTTTGTCCCTTTCACACTTAAAATTGCAACCCTCAATCCCTACACTCCCCCTACCAAATGAAAATACCAATGTTGATTTCCAATATAATTAGAGTCAAACTTGATCACTACCTAGCCTTTTATTGTTTTAGTCACATATGTATACTTTCTCGTGTGACAAATTAATGTACATTTCATTTTACTTGCCATCCATTACATGGGTTTCTATTTATTGCTTATTGGTACTTGCAATAAATTTTTCCTTTCAATTTCATCAACTACTATGACTACATAAATTAGTTAGACTTGCTTTCAACACATAAAATTATATTATGTACATACACAACTTTCTCTCATTTTTCAACACATTAAAGTTTTCTTAGGTGTTTCATTTCCCCTGCTTTGGGGATATGCTAGTTATTGATCAAATAGCATTTGAATTTTCCTACCTACCAAGAAGATTCACCTAATTATTAAACATATAAATTTAAGGAGGGTTCTTAAATTCTTCCCTATTTGTATTCAGATTGGCCTTCAAACCATTCATTCCTTTCCATATATTGGCACATGCCACCATTCAATTATTTCTCTTCTCCAATCATTGTCCCCTTAAGGTTCACCTAGTTTTCAAACCAATTATCTACTTAGTTAGTTGTTGGGTGAGTGCCATGTATTTCTGATTATTTGGTGATACTATTATTGAATCATGTAATATCCTAGTCTTAACCCTTTGAACTTGACCTTGCTTATATTGCAATTATGTTTTTCAATGATATCTTTTGCTTCACACAATGAGAAGCTTGTCATGGTGAATTTGAAATACATGAAGATATTATCAGTTGGAAATTAATATAAAGATTTCAAGGTTGAATGAGGTAGAACACTTGAAAGGATGAATCCACCATAAAGGAATGGTAAGGGGGTACAAGATAATTTACCTATGTCCTAATTAAATTACGATCCTAGTTAAATGACTACCTACTCCAAGTAATTATCTCATTTACTCAAGCAATTACCTTTGACTTTAAAATAACCAACTCCTGGTTTGAGGGAACTAAGAAAGGATGGGGGAGAGGCTCCTCATCCTAATTCATTCACTAATGAAAAGGAGAAAATTCAAATTGGGGAGGAGAATCTTGAGAAAAAAAAGACATTTCTTTAAGACAAAATGCGAGTTTTCATGAAGAAAATACAAACTAGATTTTAGATGATCCATAAAGGAACAAAAAATGGATTGTAGGGTGATAATAGGCACCAAGAATAAGTAGAAATATATCCTCTTAAATCCTTGTAGACTGATAGCCATTTTGAGCAGTCTAAGAACTAAAATTTGTTGTTCAAGAAGTGACAAATGCTACAGATGAAATATGAAAGTAAATAGTGATTTGGGTTCATGATACACATACTAAAGATAATAGAGAGGAAGAGAATTTTCAAGGGAATAGAGAGAAAAGATGGAAATTTATTCCTATGTTATATGGGGTATTAGAATGAGTTTCAAAGTTACTCTAGATAGATGATTTATTAAATGTAATGTCCCAATTCGAAAATTCCCAACAAAGGCAAAATTTTGGAAAATTTGTCTTGACTAGCTTTAACTATGGGGGATTTGAATGGCTCAATTGGGTCTCGAATTTGATAGGGACTGATGTGGTGAGTCTTAAGAATCTTAAATAGACTCCCTGATATTTTTATTACAGGTCATATACATCTGAAACTCAATTGGGACATGATGGAAAAAAGGGAAAAATTACTAGCAATTTCTGGTGCAATTTCCCCTAGGGTGTGGGAAGTGTTAGCACTATATTTGAAATTGTGGATTGTTTAATTGAAGGGTTTGGAAATGATAATATTTGAAAATTTGGTGGAAGCTCCCTTTAGATTAATGGGTTAGCACGATCTTTCATCATGGGTCGTTGGATGAAGAAAGGGATTTGATCTACGGTGGTGGATCGTTTCACTGTTTGAAACAAGGAGGAGAAATTGAAATGTTCTCATCAGCAGAATGGAAGTGAAAGGTGTCAAATATCGACTTCTCAGATTAAATATTTTGTAGATCAATGGTGGAAAGAAATTTCCGCAGATCAGAGATGCAAGGAATAAACTAAGTTTTTGGATTTGTGGAATCCGTTAAAAAGGTGCAACTTTGAAGGGCTGAGATTGATACAAGGTAAGATCAATGGTGCTGGAGCATTCCGTAGACTGAACATGCTCATATGGAAGAATTTTTCTGATTTGAGGAATTGGTTAACTAGTGGAAAGATCGGATAGACAAGATGTGAGCGGAGATAGATCTACGGTCGAAAACAATTCCGTAGATTGAACTAACGCGGAGAAATTCAAGTTTGAAATCTATGGAAAGTGGTAGAGGCCACGTTGATCAACGGTTGCGATAGTGGTCAGGTTTTGATCGACGAATAAGGTGCATTCCGAAAACGGAATTTGCTCGATTAATCAGATTTGAAATGACTAGCGAAATGTTAAAGCTTCCCGCAGTTGGGGGTTCTGATAAGGGAAGATTGCAGATCAATGGTTGATATTGGTTCCTCTGAATCAAGTTGTGCAGGGTGATAATGTTGAGTCTCGGTATTGAGATCTTTCACATGAACGGCTTATATTTCAAAGAAAATAGATCTACACTATAAATTATAGGAGATGCCAAGTGGTTATGAAACATAAAAAATTATAAGAAGCACCTACGTTGAGTTCAAAGGTTTGTTTTTTCTAAGCATTGATATTGACGATAACCCTGACTGTGCGCAAAGTGCCAACGTGGACCAGTCGAAACATGGTGTTAATTAACAAGGTAGGAATCCTGAAACTTTCCAAGTACTTCTAAAAATGGAAGAAATAGAAGTTCTACAAGTAGCAAATAGTAAAGAGTTAAGGGTTTCCTGTCAGAAGGTTGAGAAAAGCTTCGAAGACAAAAATACTAAAATTTTTGATACCATTTTACTGCATGAAACAATTGAGACGGCCAAAATTAATTGAAAATTCTTAAGGACCAGGGTAGTGACACCCAGGTGTTTTCAGGTCTTTCTTTTATTTTTGCTCTGTTGGCCAGACCCCCAATTGCCCTAAATTTTCGAGTGGTGTGTGAATAATTATTCCGCAGCTGAAGAAGTCGTCATGGCTAAACCTAAATCTAGGATCCTATGCCCTATTCATGCCTCGGTTATCCACAAAACCCTATATGTCCTAGATTATTTTGGTCATTTATCCCAGGAGTACAAAGAAGAAAACATCATACATTTCTTCCAAGAGTCTACAGCCGAGAGGAAGGAAGCCTTTTTGAAGTCATGTTCAAAGCCTAATAGTGAGGTTATAAGTTTATCTTACCCTATTGACCTAGTTTTGTTTAATGAAGAAACCCAGTCGTGTATAACTTTAGCCAGTCAATTTTTGGGGTTAGACACTAATGGATATGTTACAGAGTCACTTTTGAGTCTGTTGTTTGTCTTAAGTACTTGCCCAATTGAGTCTGAACTTCGAGGTCAGTCTTTCCAGTCTTGTTTCCTTAAGTTTGATGAGTTCCTAGTTGAGAACATTCGTTCTTAGTTAGTCAACTTCCACGATACCAGAGTTTTCATATTCCAGTCCTTTTTGCTAAAGATGTTCTTATCACATAATGAAGATAACCTACAGTTTCCTGACTTGGTAATCACTGATGAAATGACCCAGGATTATTGCAAGTTCATGAATTGTTTGATGACAGAAATATATAGCATTTTATTTCAGGAAATATTGCCCAGGGTATTGATAGAGATGAAGGAAACAATGAAACTTTCCTCTAGTAAAAGGATAGGAGACTGGTTCCTTTCAGAGTCTGAAACAATTATAAGGTTATATGGATTTGTGCAGTGGCCTTATATTCTTCCAGCCTTTCTAACAACTATAATATTTTCTTTGGAATTTGTTAGACAAAGGCTTACAGTTGAGGAAGAACACATCTTAAACTTTAGGAAGAGTCTAGATATTAAATTTCTCTAGGAGTAAAGGGCCATATGTTGTCAAAAGTAGAGTTCCTCTACCAATAATTGATAATCTGATCAGAAGCATGGGGTTTTATTTCGGAGCTGCTATCAACTATTATCCACACCAGGTAATCTCTAAAATAAGACAAGCAAACAAAATTAAGCCTTTTGAACATATTGAAGTAGCTAGACTCAGAGAGGCAGCTAATTGGGAAGATTATCCTAACAAAACCCTAGATAATATGAGCATGGGACAAGACTCTGTCTCATCCATACCTGGAAATAATTCTTCCCCAATGGATCTTTATAACATAGTTGCAGTTGCTGGTAATATTTCATCATTAATAAGTTTTTTGGGAAATTCAAAGAAGATAGAACATTCAGGTTTCATGGACACTAAAGAAGCAGACACTGCTAGTACACCGAAGAAGCAGAAAATTGGACAAGAGGGAAAAATGGTACAAGTGAAGAAGAGCAATGTGAAAGGTAAACAGAAGTAAGAAAAATCCAAAGTAACTAGTTTGGAGCTTCAGGAATATGTATTTGATGGAGTAACCCCAAATAAGTATACATCAAAAGAGTGGTTGAATACCTACAGGGAAGTCGCTGAAAAAAACTTTAATGAAACAGTAAAATTATACGAAGAAGTGAGACAATTGCCAAAGCCAGATGTAACTTTAAAAACTGTAAGGGATCGTGCCAAAGATACCCTGAGTTTGGTCGTGATTTTTGGTAATAAGGTATCAGAGGTGAATGTGAACTTAGATAATATCCCTACCATATATATAATACACCTTCATAGAGAAATAGTTGATATCATATATACAAGATTGCTTAAATCTACATTACAAGTGTCTAAACTAGAATCCAATAAAAAGAAAGCTCAGGACCTCCTACGGAAAGAAAAGGTTGAGAACAAGGCCCTTCGAATAAAAAATAAAAAGTTGCGGGAGGAATTATTGGAGGTTGATGGGAAGTCAAGTAAAGGAGCAGTGGCTCAAAAGTTGTTTGATGAAAAAGAGAAATAAGTTCAGGTGCTAAAGAAGAATTTGAAAATTCCTTCCACTTGGCTTATTCAGACCTCTGAATTAACAGAGTTTGAGAAGGAGAAGGAAGCATTAAACACTAAATTGATTGATAGTAAATCTAAGTTGTTAAATCTTGAAGAAAAAGAAAAACATTGGGAAAATGATGCTAAACTTTTGATAGAAAATGAGAAGGACCTAAAAACTAAGCTGGCAGCAAGAGAAAAGGAATATCTGGATAAATTGGTCAATTGTAGGTCAGATCACAGTATGTTTGAAGATATGCAGCAGGCTCTGTCTGAAAGAGTCGAGTTTGATAAATTGGTTGGAGAGTTGGAGTTATTATTTGATTTTAAAGTCATGTGTGCCAAGGTGCCTAATTTTTCATATGCAGACAACATGGAGCTCGGAGTTCTGGCACATGAAATGGTTGTTGCAGATTTGAATAATCTTGAATATTGGAGAGCAGTTCAACAATATGGATCAACTAAATATAAGTTACAACCATGAAGACATCAAGGAAGACATCGCAAAGGAGTTTCGGCGAAGGATATATTTTATGATAAAATGTTATTTTTACTTTCATTAGTTAAGAAGTTTTGTTATCTCATAATTATTTTGTAATAGCCAAGTGCTTTGACACATGTAATAAATGGTTGAAACAGTTAGGAAGTTAGGTTTATTGTTTAGCTCAAGGAGCAATTGTATAAGTATTCATACATTTGATGAAGCAAGGGTTGGAACCCATGAGATTTTGGAGATTTGTGTATTCAATTCTTTCTTTAATTACAGAGCTAAAAGTTGGCGTCTTTCAGAGATTCATGTGTTATTTCATGTTACAGACTGTACTTTCCCTTCTCATTTGAATTTTTTTTCCAGTTTTATCTTTTCATTATGTTTTCCTTCATGTCTGAAATGAGAGTATAACAGTTTAGAATTCATATTTACTATGCTCTAATTGTTCTTTTCATATGTCCACCGAACCTCTCTTCTAAAGTTGATACAAAATTAATTTTTACAATGCTCAGTGTTAATGGTTTGTTCATGCTCTTCCTTTTTCACTAAACAATCAAATTTTGACTGGGAATGAGTAGCTACCTTGCCTCTATTTAAAACTTCCATGCAAAAGCTTTGTTTATCTATATTCATATGACTCCATAGCCCAATGGTCATGTGTTCAATTTCAACCAATCTTACCAATTACAAACAGTTTTGCTTATACATATCTGGCCTTGTTAATATTTTGTGAGAGATCCATCTCGGAAGAGAAAAAAGCCAATTTTCTCTTTAAAAGTGGTTTTTGTTGTTACCTGGGAATAACCTTTACAACCTTGGATGATTTTCTAGTTCTAACAAATTGGCAACATTGTCAGGGAACGAAAGTGCATATCATCCCTGGGAAGAACGACAAGGATTGCAAAGTTTCAAGAAAGAAATTTCTGTGGGCAAGCAGAAGTTTCCACATTCAAAAGAAGGTTGTGCATTTTCCCTGGCGACTTCACATTGATTTTTGAATAATATCACAGAAGACATCTTGGCTTTCAAGAGAGCAAATACAAGAGGTAACCCTAATACTGAAACTTTGCAAAGCATGGAGAATCCAAAGAGATTGCTTAGAAATAAAAATAAAGAAAAAATAAATAGTTCTCAGTCTGGTGCATCATCATCTCAATATTTTCATAGTATACAAGAATCTGAATGGGAAACTAGTGTTGAGAGATTAATGTTAAAATAGAAATCCGAATCTGACCTAAAGAAAGTTGAGATTAACCCTAGTAGGTTAGAATCATATCTTCTTGATTCTTTGTGGCGGAACCTTCAAACTCCAGTAAAAACTGAAAAAAAAACTACTTCTATTGTCCAAAATTTTCAATTTCATATTCCCCAACCTATTCAGAATCCTCCAGCTTTTCAACCTTTACCACTTGTTCCAAATCCACCTAGACCAATGGCTACAGCTAGGTTTGCTCCATTGGCCTTACCTGCGGTGTTACATGACCTTCCCTTAAATTATGCCCAGAGGATTTCATTGTATGATGGAGAAGGAAATGTTACTGCAAAATACCATGTTGGAAAATTTGATGACTTTATAGATTTGGAAGAGGTTGACTATGAGGATGTCAAGATGAAGTTGTTTGCACAGGGTTTGTTTGGGGAAGCCAAAAAGTGGTATAAATATTTACCTGTTGGGTCTATTCGAAACTTTGCAGCCTTCCAAACTGCATTCTTGGATAGATGGGATGATAAGCAGAGTCTGTTACAAGTTTTGTCCCAATACAATAATCTTAAAAAATGAAGTTTTGAGTCAGTCCATGAGTTTTCCAGTAGGTTCATGAGAGTCTATAATTCAATACCTATTGATATTAAGCCTTCAGCTGGTGCTGCAAAACTTAATTATGCATAATCCTTTGATAATGACATTGCATTGTTGTTGAGAGAAATAAAATCAGCCAGTCTTCCTGTTATGTTTACAGATGCCTTGGAAGTAGAAGCCAATATGATGGCATGTGGAAAGAGAAAACAAAGAGTAGATGTTGATAGGAGGAAAGGTAGAGAAGAAATTATGCCCTCCACCTCTTCTGCTTCTTTGTCTAATGATATCAAATTTGAAATGATGTTGAAAACAATGGAAAAGTTAATGGATAGACTGACTATGGATACTAGGCTAGTGAATCGAGAACATAATGAAACCCAGACCAGAAACCCTAACTTTAGAAGGCCTATTCCTCCTCCACTCCCACAGAATAGACAAAGAGACATGAGGAGTCCAAGGAACCAAGAAGATTAGCAAATAAGACCACCTTTCCCTGAAAATTATGTTATTGATGATGATGGTGCAGAGTCTATTGAAGACCATATTCATCATTTTGGTGATTTAGATTCTGAAATATATCTTACTAAGGAGGAACACAGTATGTTTGCACAGGAGTATGATAATAAAGATTTTGAGGAGTTGGAACAACATTAGAAGGGGTATATGCATGCTATAGATGATGTCCAGAGAAAGATCAAATTGAGAAGTAGAGATGTTATTATGAATAAAGGAAGGTTAAATCCAAATCATCCTTCCAGTAGTCAGATGAATACAGAAAAAAGCAACGAAAAACAAAAAGAACATGTTGTACATAATGAGATTGAAAATAGAACTGAGAAAAAAAAGGCGTTAAAACAAACAACACCCATGGACGTAGATAAAATTTCTTCCATTTTTATTCTACAAAGTGAACTTGCTAAGTTGAAGATTTCAATTCCTTTTAATGAACTGCATAGAAATCAGGAGTGTAGGGACACAATAACAAAAATGGTCAGAAATCAGGGAGAGGCTCAGCTAGATATTTTGGAAGTGGCAGATGACAATCCTACCATTTTTTGGGGGTCTAAGATTGATAATGTGGATAATGAGGAAGTACCACCTTTTTATATGAGCTTAAATGTGCATGACATGGTGTTGCATAATGCTATGTTAGATTCAGGTGCTTCACATAATTTAATGCCTAAAGGAGTGGTAGAAATTTTGGGGTTAGAGATTACAAGGCCTTATAAAGATTTGTATTCTTTTGATTCCAAAAGGGTGAAATGTCTGGGTTTGATAAAAGACATGATAGTATCCTTGACTAAATTACCATCTAAAACTGTGGTAATGGATATTTTTGTGGTTGATATCCCTCCCAAATTTGGTGTTTTGTTGTCAAGATCTTGGAATTCAAAGTTAAAAGGAAGTTTGCAAATGGATATGTCTTCATGCTACAATTCATGTTCTTAATGAAAACTAGAGACTGTACAATGAGAAAAGATCACCTTATGTTGTTAGAAGTCAAGATCAGCCAGGATTTCATCATATCTATGTTGTTGATACAGACTTAGGGTCATCTATTTTCTTCAATGATGTTTCTCCTTGTGATTCAAAAGTTGTTCTGCCAAGTAAATGTAAAAAGGATTAAAAGGTGATAAATGAACAGGAATCATTGGAAAGAAAACAAAAGGAAGAAGGGTTGTGGACTATGTATTTTGATGGGTCAGTGGCTAAAGTGGGTGTTGGTGTACGTGTATACATAATTTCCCCTATTAGAGATTTCAAAGCTTTTTCTTACAAGTTGACCTTTGAATGTACTAATAGTGTAGCAGAATATGAAGCTTTATTGTTGGGTTTGCATGCACTAAAGGATTTGGGAGCTAAACGAGTCCAAGTTTTTGGAGATTCAGAACTTGTGATAAATCAGGTGAATGATAGTTATCAAACTAAGCATCATAGAAAGAGAGCTTACAGGAATGAACTGTGGGATATGTTTGGAAACTATTTCACAAAACATAGTGTCAAAATGATTCCTAGATATGATAATATAGTGGAAGATTCCTTGGCAATTGCTACTGGAAAATTTAAGACTCCTACTGCAGGTAAAAGAAAATACAAGGTTGACATTGTGAACAGGCCTTCCATACCAAACAATACCAAGTACTGGCAGGTTTTTGAAGATAATATGCAAATCAAAAGATTTCTGGAATTGTCTGGTGAATTTGTAAATACCCAAATAGAAAAAGAAAGTGTTGATTCTGAAAATTTTCAAGATGTTGATGAAGATGAAAAAGGGATTGCAGAATCAGAGAAGTTGAAAGGCTCATTGGGAGGAAAAGATATAGTCCAATTGAAAAGTAATCATATTCCCGGAGGTTTAATTCCCTTAGAGAAGATTTTTGACCAAAATGATGTTGTCAGAGATCCTAAAGTCAAACCTGCTGAAAACTCTATTGAAAATAAAAATATCGGTACCGAGGAGAATCCCAGAATTATAAAGTTGTCCAAGAAATTGTCTGCTAAAGAAAAAGATGAGTATGTGAACCTGATGAAAAAATACACTAATGTATTTACATGGAGTTACGATGACTTCAAAGAGTATGACACCTCCATTGTACATCATACTATTCCAATTAATCCTGGAGAAAAACCATTCAGGAAGAAACTCAAAAGGATTAATCCAATGCTATTGCCTATCATTGAAAAGGAGATCAAAAAATTATTTGAAGCAAAAATAATTGTAACCCTGAGATTCTCAAAATGGGTTGCTAATTAGGTGCCTGCTAGAAAGAAGAATGGGGAAATAAGACTGTGTGTGGACTTCAAAAATTTAAATAAAGTGTCTTTGAAGGACACTTACCCTTTATCAAAGATGGACCAGATTTTGCAGAAAGTGGTAGGTTCAGAGAGGATTTCTACCATGGATGGGTTTTCAAGTTATAATCAAATAAAGGTGTTTCCTGAAGATAAGGAGAAAACTGATTTCACTAAACCATGGGGTACATTGATGTACGCAAATATGCCTTTTGGATTAGTGAATGCAGGAGCCACTTTTCAGCGTGCTATGGACATCACTTTTGCAGATGATAGAGACATGTTTGTAGTAATTTACATGGATGATATTACTGTATATTCCAGGTCTGACAAGGAACATATCAAACATTTGGAAAAGATTTTCCTTAAATGTAGAAAATATGGCATTTCTTTAAATCCAAGGAAATCAAATTTTTCTCTGGAAGAAGGAAAACTTTTGGGCCATATTATTTCCAAAGAAGGTATAAGGATTGATCCAAACAGGGTGAGTGCAATTTTGAAGGTGGAGGAACTAAGAAGTAATAAAGTAGTACAGTCATTCATTGGGCAGGTAAATTTATTGAGGAGATTTGTTCCTAGCTTTGTTGAAATATTGATGAACATTACAAATATGTTGAAAAAGGAACATGAAATAAAATGGACAATGGAGGCTAAGAGATCTTTCAAGAATATAAAGCAAGCTATTTCATAAGTTCCTGTGTTGGTAAGTCCATATTTTGATAAATATTTTTTAGTATTCTCATATGCTTCAGAGCATACTATTGCAGTTGTTTTGTTACAAAAGAATGATCAAGGTGAAGAACAACCTATAGCATTTTTTTGTAAGATGTTAAGAGATGGAGAGTTAAAATATGATATCATGGAAAAACAAGCATATGCTTCGACTAAGGCCCTAAATAATTTCAGAATTTACATTCTCCATTCACATGTAGTTGCATATGTTCCTAGCAATGTGGTAAAGAGCATACTTACACAGCCAGAACCGGAGGGGAGAAGAGCGAGATGGATTGCAGTGCTTTTGGAATATGACATTGAAATTAAGCCCACAAAGTTGATTAAGGGACACGGATTGGATAAAATGATGACAGACTCCGCTTGTGATTCTCTGCAGCTAAATTTTTTGTCAGGTCAATTAAATAAGTTGGACACAGAAGTACAAGTGATGCCTGATTTTTCTATTTCTCCATGGTATGTTGATATTGTTTATGTGTTGCAAAATTTACAACCTCCTACAGGGTTAACTAAAACTAGAGCAAGGTCTGTGAAGCTGAAGGCTACAAAATTTTGTATCTTAAATCAATATCTTTATTGGAAGGATCATGGTGGAGTGTTACTGAATTGTCTTCTGGAGAATGAAGCTCAACAAATAGCAAAAGATTTCCATGAAGGAGATTGTGGGGGACATCATTCGTGGAAGGTAACTCCAAATAAAATTTTGAGAGCAGGATTCTATTGGCCTTCATTATTTTTAGATGTGTATAAATAAACCACCAAATGTCATTAGTGCCAGATTTTTCATGGAAAGAGGAAAGTGGTTCCACTCCCTCTTAATCCCATATCAGTAGAAGCACCTTTTCAACAATGGGGGTAGGATTTCATTGGTGAAATAAATCCAAACTCCTCGGGACAACATAAGTGGATGTTAACAGCAACTGATTATTTTACAAAGTGGATTGAAGCAATACCTACCAGAAAAGCTACAGATGCAGTGATAATAGATTTCCTGGAGAATAATATTTTGGCAAGATTTGGTTGTCCTAAGAGGATTGTAACAGATAATGCAGCTGCTTTTAAGTCCAGGAAGATGATAAATTTCTGTCATAAGTATCATATAAGTTTAAATCATTCTGTTGCATATTATCCACAGGGTAATGAACTGGTAGAATCCTCTAACAAAAGCTTGGTGAGGATAATTAAGAAGTTGTTGGAAGATAATAAAAGAGCATGACATACAAAGCTGAAATATGCTTTGTGGGCTGACAAAATCAGCACAAAGAGGGCTATTGGAATGTCACCCTTCCAATTGGTGTATGGAGCTGAAGTGGTTTTTCCAGCATCTCTAGGAGTACCAGTTATGAAATTATTGCAGGAGCAGCATGATGAACCTAATCATATGCAAAGGAGAATAAACCAAATTATTGAGCTAAGTGAATTCAGAGATAAAACATATAATAAGGTACATATACATCAAGAGAAAATGAAGAATACCTTTGATAGAAAGGTAAAAGAGGACACTTTCCAGATTGACGATTTGTTGTTAAAATGGGATGCTCCACATGAAGACAAAGGAAAGCATGGTAAATTTGATCATTTGTGGGTAGGTCCTTACATTATTGCAGCACACAGGGGTAATAATGCTTTTATTCTACAGTATCAGGGTGGGTCTCATTATGAAGGAGGTCCAGTTAATGGGATATTTCTGAAGCATTATTTGAAATAAGGGGGAAGGAAATTTCTTGTATTATAGTGTAAATACTTCTTTACTTTCAATCAGTACAGATGGTGAGCTAGAAGATTTGAAGCTCGCGGAGAAGGCCCTAAGATCGGAAGGGGTCACTGTATTTTAGTTTTTATATTTCTTTCAGAAAGACAAAATAAAAAGATTTAGATTGACAATGGATTTGGCAACTGATCTACGGGGTTCTTTGCTACCTCACAGGGAGGATAGCATCCCTAGTGGAGCCAGTTGTTAGCACTATATTTGAAATTGTGAATTGTTTAATTGAAGGGTTTGGAAATTATCATATTTGAAAATTTTGTGGAAGTGCCCTTTAGATCAATGGGTTAGCATGATCTTTCATCATGGTTCGTTGGATGAAGAAAGGGATTTGATCTACGGTGGTGGATCGTTTCACTGTTTGAAACATGGAGAAGAAATTGAAATGTTCTCATCAGCGGAATGGAGGTGAAAGGTGTCAAATATCGACGGCTCATATTAAAGAAGTTGTAGATCAATGGTGGAAAGAAATTTCCGCATATCGGAGATGCAAGGAATAAACTAAGTTTTTGGACTAGCGAAATCCGTTAAAAAGGTGCAAATTTGAAGGGATGAGATTGATACAAGATAAGATCAACGGCACTGGAGCATTCCATAGACTGAACATGCTCGGATGAAAGAAGTTTTCTGATTTGCGGAATTGGTTAACTGGTGGAAAGATCGGATAGACAAGATGCGAGCGGAGATAGATATACGGTCGGAAACAATTCCATAGATTGAACTAGTGCAGAGAAATTCAAGTTTGAAATCTATGGAAAGTGGTAGAGGCCACGTTGATCAACGGTTGCGATAGTGGTTAGGTTTTGATCGACGGATAAGGCGCATTCCGCAAAGGGAAGTTGCTCGATTGATCAGGTTTGAAATGATTAGCGGAATGTTAAACCTTCCCACAGTTGGACGGTTCTGGTGAAGGAAGATTGAAGATCAATGGTTGATATTGGTTCCGCCGAATCAAGTTGTGCAGGGTGATAATGTTGAGTATCGGTATTGAGATCTTGCGCATGAACGGCTTATATTTCAAAGAAAACAAATCTACAGTATAAATTACAGGAGATGCACAGTGGTTATGAAACATAAAAAATTATAAGAAGCACCTTCGTGGAGTTCAAAGGTTTTTTTTCTAAGCATTGGAATTGACGATAACCCTGACTGTGCGCAAAGTGCCAACGTGGACAAGTCGGAACACTGTGTTAATTAACAAGGTAGGCATCCTTAAACTTTCCAAGTAATTCTAAAAATGGATGAAATAGAAGTGGTAGAAGTGGTAGATAGTGAAGAGTTAGGGGTTTCCTGTCATAAGGTTGAGAAAAGCTTCGAAGAAAAAATTGCTGAAGTTTCTGATACCATTTTACTGAATGAAACAATTGAGACGGCTAAAAATAAATTGAAACTTCTTAAGGACAAGGGTAGTGACACCCATGGTGTTTTCAGGTCTTTCTTTTATTTTTTCTTTGTTGACCAGACCCCCAATTTCCCTGAATTTGTCAAGTGGTGTGCGAATAATTATTCTGCTGCTGAAGAAGTCGTCATGGATAAACCTAAGTCTAGGATCCTATGCCTTATTCATGCCACTGTTATCCGCAAAACCGTATTTGTCCGAGATGATTTTGTTCATTTATCCCAGGAGTACAAAGAAGAAAACATCATACATTTCTTCGAAGAGTCTACAGCCAAGAGTAAGGAAGCCTTTTTGAAGTCATGTTCAAAGCCTGATAGTGAGGTTATAAGTTTATCTTACCGTTAATGACCTGGTTTTGTTTAATGAAGAAACCCAGTCGTGTATAACTTTAGCTAGTGAATTTTTGGGGTTAGACACTAATGGTTATGTTACAGAGTCACTTTTGAGTCTGTTGTTTATCTTAAGTACTTGCCCAATTGAGTCTGAACTTCCAGGTCAGTCTTTCCAGTCTTGTTTCCTTAAGTTTGATGAGTTCCTAGCTGAGAACATTTGTTCTTAGTTAGTCAACTTCCACGATACCAGAGTTTTCAGATTCCAGTCCTTTTTGCTAAAGATGTTCTTATCACATAATGAAGATAACCTACAATTTCTTGAGTTGGTAATCACTGATTAAATGACCCAGGATTATTGCAAGTTCATGAATTGTTTGATGGTAGAAATATACATCATTTTCTTTCAGAAAAGATTGACCAGGGTATTTCCATAGATGAAGGAAACATTGCAACTTTCCCCTAGTAAAAGGATAGGAGACTAGTTCCTTTCAGAGTCTGAAACAATTATAAGGTTATATGGATTTGTGCACCAGCCTTATATTCTTCTAGCCTTTTTGACAACTACAATATTTTCTTTGGAATTTTTTAGACAAAGGCTTATAGTTGAGGAAGAATGCATCTTAAACTTTAGGAAGAGTCTAGATATTAAATTTCTTTGGGAGGAAGGGCCATATGTTGTCAAAAGTAGAGCTGCTCTACCAATAATTGATAATCTGCTCAGAAGCATGGGGTTTTCTTTCGGAGCTGCTATCAACTATGATCCACACCAGGTAATCTCTAAAAGAAGATAGGCAAACAAAAATAAGCCTTTTGAACATACTGAAGTAGCTAGACTCAGAGAGGCAACTAATTGGGAATATTATCTTAACAAAACCCCAGATAATATCAGCATGGAACAAGACTCTTTCTCATCCATACCTGGAAATAATTCTTCCCCAATGGATCTTTCTAACATAGTTGCAGTTGCTGGTAATATTTCATCATTAATAAGTTTTTTCAGGAAATTCAAAGAAGAGAGAGCATTCAGGTTTCAAGGACACTGAAGAAGCAGACACTACTAGTACACCAAAGAAGCAGAAAATTGGACAAGAGGGACAAATGGTACAAGTGAAGACTCAACAGTGTGAAAGGTAAATAGAAGCAAGAAAAATCCAAAGTAACTGGTCTGGAGCTTCAGGAATATGTATTTGATGGAGTAACCCCAAATAAGTATACATAAAAAGAGGAGTGGTTGAATACCTGCATGGAAGTGGCTGATAAAACCTTTGATGAAACAGTAAAATTATACAAAGAAGTGAGACAATTTCCAAAGTCGGATGTAACTTTAAAAACTACAAGGGATCGTGACAAAGATACCCTGAGTTTGGCCATGATTGTTGGCTATAAGGTATCAAAGGTGAATGTGAACTTAGAGAATATCCCTACCACAGATATAATACACCTTCACGGAGAAACAGATGATATCATATATATAATATTGCTTGAATATATATTACAGGTGTCTAAACTGGAGTCCAATAAAAAGAAATCTCATGACCTCCTATGGAAATAAAAGGTTGAGAATAAGGCCCTTCGAATAAAAACTAAAGAGTTGCAGGAGGAATTATTGGAGGTTGATGGGAAGTCAAGTAAAGGAGCAGTGGCTCAAAAGTTGTTTGATGAAAAAGAGAAAGAAGTTCAGGTGCTAAAGAAGAAATTGAAAATTCCTTCCACTCAGCTTATTCAGACCTCTGAATTGACAGAGTTTGAGAAGGAGAAGGAAGCATTAAACACTGAATTGATTTATTGTAAATACAAGATGTTAAAGCTTGAAGAAAAAGAAAAACATTGGGAAAAGGATGCTAAGCTTTTGATAGAAAATAAGGACCTAAAAACTAAGCTAGCGGCAAGAGAAAAGGAATATCTGGATAAATTGGTCAATTGCAGGTCAAATCACTGTATGTTTTAAGATATGCAACACGCTCTATCTGGAAGAGTCTTGTTTGATAAATTGGCTGGAGAGTTTGAGTTATAATTTCATTTTAAAGTCGTGTGTGCCAATATGCCTAATTTTTCATATGCAAACAACATGGAGCTTAGAGTTCTGGCACATGAAATGGTTGTTGCAGATTTTCCTAATCCTGAATATTGGAGAGCAGTTCAACAATATGGATCAACTAAATATAAGTTACAACCATGAAGACATCAAGGAAGATAGCACAAAGGAGTTTCAACTAAGGATATATTTTATGATAAATGTTATTTTTAATTTCATAAGTTAAGAAGTTTTGTTATCTCATAACTATTTTGTAATAGACAAGTGCTTTGACACATGTAATAAACGGTTGAAACCGTTAGGCAGTTAGGTTAATTTGTTCAACTCAAGGAGCAATTGTATAAGTATTCATACATTTGATGAAGCAAGGGTTGGAACCCGTGAGATTTTGGAGATTTGTGTCTTCAAGTCTTTCTTTAATTACAAACCTAAAAGTTGGCGTCTTTCAAAGATTCATGTGTTATTTCATGTTGTAGTCTGTACTTTCCCTTCTCATGTGAATTTTTTTTCCATTTTTATTGTTTCATTATGTTTTCCTTCATGTCTGAAATGAGAGTATAACATTTTAGAATTCATATTTACTATGCTCTAATTGTTCTTTTCATATGTCCACCAAACCTTTCTTCTAAAGTTGATACAGAATTCATTTTTACAATGCTATGTGTTAATGGTTTGTTCATGTTCTTCCTTTTCAACCAGACAATCAAATTTTTATTGTGACTAAGTAGCTACCTTGCCTCAGTTTAAAACATCCATGCAAAATCTTTGTTTATCTATATTCATACCTTGACTCCATAGCCCAATGATCATGTGTTCAGTTTCAACCAATCTTACCAATTACAAATGGTTTTGCTTACATATCTGGCCTTGTTAATATTTTGTGAGAGATCCCTCTCGGAAGAGAAAAAATCTAGTTTTCTCTTTAAAAGTGGTTTTTGTTGTTACCTGGGAATAGCCTTTACAACCTTCAATGATTTTCCAGTGCTAACAGGCAGAAATGGCTCTCCAAATCCTAAGAAACCCTCACAAATTTCAGAACAAAGTATGGGGAATGTAATTAGACTTCATTTACTGTCATTATATGTGGTTAAGAGTTCTTCAACATAGGATTAAAGCTTCATATTCAAATGCACAATTTTAGTGATATTTGCTTAAGGGAAATCACACAATAAAGCTCAACTTTGACTCATAAATGGTGCATATAATGGTTCAGAACATAGCAAGATGAATATATAAAATTGACATCATTTCAATATCTCACTAATAGCATATAACATTGACCCAATTCGTAATATATATCAGATACACAATCTCCATTGAAATGGACAATCATCACATGGAAACTAGTCACAAGAAAGCTTGAAAATGTGGACATTTGCATATGTATTTCTTCTGATTTTGACTTGCAGAGCATGTGAACATGATATTTCAGATCCATACATCATACATCATATTTTTGGCATTAATTGAACTCAATGGGGCGCAACCACCATTCACACTAGTGCGCCTTCATATAAAAACATGGAAATATGGAAGTGGAAATTGAGAGAATGGGAGGAGAGATGGGTCACGAACAGTAGCATCCTCCTATCTACAATAAAAAAAACTCCATGAAGGTCCAAATGAGAGGTTTGAGTGGCCTCTCCCATGGCCAAATTGGATGAGAATCTCACTCTCTCGAAATTGGCTCACTAGCAGGGTAAGTGTGCAATCATCGTGCAATGGACAAGCTAATGCTCTCCAAATGTCAAAGGCAAATTCACAAATGATCCAAAATCCATTTCCATTCCTCATGAGATATTTTTATGCGAGAGAATAATCTTATTTCTTTGATGTTGATGATGGCTTATGGCTCTAATACAAGTTTTCCTTCATCATCCAATGTAGGAAGTGTCGTCTGAGCAAATTGACGTTGCCCCAATTGTTTTTTGAGATTTGAAACATGAAAAACCTGATGAATCTGACTCTTGTCTGGTAAATTCAACTCATATGCTACTGGGCTAACCTTTCGGATAATTTGGTATGGTCCATAAAACTTGGGAGATAATTTATTCTTCCCTTGTTGCTCAAGTGACAATTACTTGTACGGCTGAAGCCTTACAGATACCCAATCTGCTACTTCAAACTCTCTTTTTGTTCTATGTTGATATGCTTGTTGTTTCATACGATTTTGTGCCATAGTTGAATTGTCCTTGAGTAATTGCATTACTCTATGATTTTATTCAAATTGAATTTTTATGGCAGGCACTTTTGCATCACCTTCAAATAGTCCATTCCATCTGGGAAGCGCATAACCATACAATGCTTGAAAAGGTGTCATTTTGGCTGATGTATGATAGGTGGAGTTATACCGCCACTCTGCAAAATGTAACCATTGTAACCATCTATTATCCTTGTCAGTGACGAAACTATGAAGATAGGCTTCCACATATTTGTTAACAACTTTCAGTTGTCCATCTATTTAGGGGTTATAGGTTGAGCTCATGTTAAGAGTGATCCCAACTTGTTCGCATAATTCCTTCCAAAAATTGCTTGTGAATTTGGCATCTCTGTCACTAATGATGATTTTTGGAAATCCATGTAATTTGTAAATATTTTTACAAACTACTTCAATAATTTTTTTAGCGGAGTCAGTTTTCTTAATACCCCTAAAATGTGCATATTTTATTAATCGGTCTACTACCACGAATATTTTGTCCTTGCCTTCAGATACGAGTAACCCTTCAATAAATTCCATGGAGATTTTCTCCCACTTCTGATTTGGAATGTGAAGCGGATGGAGTAGCCTTGGAGTCACGACATTTTCACTTTTGTTTCTTTGACATGTATCAACTCTGCTATGCACTTTTGAATGTATTTATACATCCCCTTCCAGTAGAAGGATCCCCTGGAAGTGTAGTAAGTTCTGAAAAAACTTACATGTCTTGCAGGAGGTGATGTTCAGTGGGTGACAATCCAGTGGAACATGCAGAGGGTAACGTTGAGGACGGAAGTCATGGAAGTCGAGTTGTGGCGTGAGCTGCAGAAGAGATGGCTTCAGGAGGTGGGTACGATGAAGGTCGTGATGGGAGATAGAAGTGAGCATGTGGGAATGAACGAGGGCTGGCGAAGGTGAAGGAGAGGGAGTTGTGTAGGAGAATGGGGATGTGGGAGGGAAGTGGATGCGGGGGCTACGGGAAATGGGAAGTGGACACGAGATCTATAGCATAAGGGAAAAACGGACGTGGGTGAGCGTCGCGAAAATGGGAATAGAGCGTGCGGGTGGAAGAGGAGGGTGGAGGAGAGTAGTGGGAGGAGAATAGTGGGAGGAGTAAGCGCATGGGTGGAAGGGATGGATGGCGGTGCGGGAGGAGAAGAGGATGCGCATGTGGGAGGAAAATGGACACAGACGAGGGAAGAGCAGGGAGGTGGCTTCATGGAAGCAAGGGAAAATGGATGAGGCTGAGCGAGGAGGAGAGGTGTGGGGGAAACAGGCGGCTATGGATGGAGGACGGACAATAGCAGTGTCTTGGATCTTGGACATTATCGGCGATTTGCAATATGCATTTTCGGGATCTGATACCAATGAAATGAACAGAAAATATAGCATGAATTTGACAAATAATATATTTTTTATAAAAACTTCCAAGATGCTTTCATGTATAATATGCTTTCATACATATATATATATATATTTATATATATATTTATTGATTGATTTATTGATTTATTTTATTTACTTATTCATATATTTTCATTATATATATATATATATATAACGGCGCCCTCTCTATTTATACTTGTTTTCCAAGTGACTTTTCCTTATGGGGCCGACTTGTCAACTTCACTAGGCCAACTTCTCTAAGGGGCCATTAAATAAACAAAATTTAATGTCGCTTTTGGATTCTTCTGAGCCGAATTTGCAAGAGGGGTTTACATTAATTATTTCAAGGTTATTTTCATTATCAATTACAATAATAATATCCTCTGAAGGAAGTACAAAATTAATACATCAAGAACACAAGAAGAATATCTTTCAATGTTACACAATCTTCAACAGTTCAAGGATTGAAATCGGTCAGAGATGCTCAACTCTTTTGAACACATATTCATGTTCTCTTAAAATATATGATACATGACAGGAAAAATCTCTCTAACAATATAAGATGGAAAAAATGGCATGGCTATAGGACTCTATGAGAAAATTGTATTCCCAATAAGTGTGAAAAGGCCACTCTCAGTTAGAAGAGACAAAATACTTCTTGGTCAAAATCCATAGAAAGTTATGCAAACTTCAACTTAACAAATCCCTAACTGATGATGTTAAGAAAAAAAGGAAGAACTTGTAGACTAGGGTGGGTTTGTTGAGTAATGTGGAGTAGGGATTCACTTGAAGTAGAGAAAATACAACCAAAGTACAAATTCTCAACATCTAGCTACAAAGAGAATCGTCTTATTTATCAAAAAGGATGGCAAAGGCTCTCTCTAAGGTGAATATTTTTTGGGGTACCAGTTGACAAAGACAAAAGGAATTTTTTTGGGGCCTTCAGGTAAGTTTAATTTTGGAAGAGGAGTGAGGTGATGACTTCATCCAAGCATGAGTAGAAAATATTGCTTCTACCAAGCAAGGACAAAAGAAGTTAAGTCAAGTCAACAAAGATCTAGGGAGCTTTGTTTCCTAACTTTCCAAAACACATAACCAGAAATAGACTATCGTTATGATATAGGAGCACAAAGTAAGAAGGGAATACATACCGATAGCCAAGTAGAAGGGTGCACATACCATTTTTATTGACCAAACTGCATTTCAATTACATAATTTTGACCAATCATACCTAATGTATCCAATAGTCTACCAAACATTTTGACCAACTAAACCTAATGTAGTCAAGAGTCTACCAAACATTCAAGTTCAAATAGTTTTGGCTATGAACACATTCCAATTATTTTGTAATAAATGCAATGTTTATTGGACAAAGTAAATTATAATAGAAGTTATTCTTCCTCCTTCAATCATGGGATTTCCTCTCATTCTATGGGTTGGGTTGCTATTTGTGCATGATTTTCTTGGCATAATTTTGAGACAAGTCTATAGTTATTTAGACATTTTACCTTTTTCTCCTTGGAATAAACGCATCAATATATTTATAAAATAGATCACATTTTACAGAGAGTTGAAAATATTACATTGATATAGTCCATGTGGCTTATAACCAAAACCACTGCATACGATTACAATAAAAGGTATAATCATCTCCCAAGGATATATGGAGACAAAAATCAAGAAAAACCCCATATGATTCCTATCGCGGGAATATTGTCCATTGTTCCATCAATGGGAAGTGTTGATAGCAATCATGGATCTGTTCCCACTGTAGGCCTGGAAATTTCCCACTGAATTAAAATAAACAAAAAAAAACGTTGCATGGCTAGCCAAGATATAAGTTTGGGTCAAAATTCACCTCCCTGTGCTCATCCTTGTCCCATCTAGACCATTTCTCCTCCTCCAACTGAATACCTAACTTTCATAGGGAGTCTGCTTGGAAATTCCTTTCCCTGTAGATGTGTGTAAAAGTAACTAACTGGAATTGATTCCCTATTCTTTGAGCCTCTTCATAGATAGGAATTAGATTGATATTTTTAGGAGGCGTTATATTTCTCATCCAATCAAGAACTATCCTTGAGTCACCAAAAACTTGTAATACCTACACGCCTTTCTAGATAACCGAGATCAAGGACAGTAATTCCGCTCTATTGTTAAAGCACTTTCTTGAGCCAAAAAAGAAAATGTACATATGTGATTTGCTTTGAACAATAAAGTCGTGACTTGGGATAATGTGTGTTGAAAAAGTACCAAGGAAATGTTGTTCACCTTGTGATGCCTTGGGGTGGACCAGGACATTAAAAAGTGGTCCCTAGTACTTTATAAAGTGTGATGTACTTTATTTTAATAGTCAATTTATGAAGGAGGTTTGAGTTATAAAAATTACAATTGATTTTACGAGAATTAAAAAGGTGGATAAAATATTTGATGTCTCATTAAATATTTAAATGAAATGCATTAAATTCATTTAATATGAATTATTGAGCATTTAATGAAGATCATAGATCTCATATTGTCAACTTTTAATCATAGCCATTGAATTGATGGAGGTGGTTACCTCCAACAAAACTAGGGAAAAGGCATGAGAATCAATTCATTGTGATTCGGGAGATTTGGAGAGCAAAAGAGAAGAGAGAAATCAAGAGGACAAGGGAGAAGAAGTGAAACCCTTGAGAAATTTTTTAATGGCCGATATACACACTGAAAACAAGAGGAATGGCATGTTTTCCTAGGTAAAACATTCAAAAGGATACAAGTTTCAAGGATGGATATTTTTGTACCTGGAACAAAAATCGAGGCATACTGTACATCATTAAATGCAAACCATACAATACCATACAACAGTTAAGGTTGTATAGGCATGGTTTCCAATGTAGAATTATGATAGTCCATACAGTAGGGTTTTATGACTATACATTAGCAAATTTTTGGCATGAATTTTGAGGAAGAAATTGTACACAGAAATCGAGGATCGTACAAGTTGTTTCAGGCACATTTTTCAAGGACATACAACAGCAATTAATGCTAGCACATGTGGGTGCAAACACTGTCACTGAGGAGCTGAAATTTTGCTGAAGATTGGCACATTTTTTGATATGAAAATGGGAGAAAGGTATTGTTGTTCTATTTTGTAATTTTCCTTGGAAAAATAATAAAACTCTCATTTTGAACAAGTTTTCCCTTCAGGGTTTTATCTTGGACCAATTTGGTCAAAAATCACCGAGTAAATTTTGTGTGTGGCTGTCATAAAATTTCTAAGTTTGAATGTATGGCTGTCATAAATTTTTGAGTTGTTTAAAAGTTGAAAATTTTCCATGTGTTTCAAGAATTTTTTAAATCTTCATGTATGCAAAGTGATTTTGCAATGATGGGGTGTGGGCATTAAGCTTCACATGAATAACCAAACTTGAAATCGGGTTGGGAATGCAAAAAATTTAGAAAAGACAAATTTAAGTTCTTAGGTTATGTGTTCTATCCAAATGCAATAAGGATACAATCACTCATATGTTAATGTTTTACCCTTTCACTCTTCAAGTCTAGAGCACAAAATTTAGGCTTACTCGGTATCTGAAATGGAATTACTCTTAAATGTTGCCTTTTAATCGGGTTCCAAAGGCAAGATTGAAATATTTAAGGGTCCTTCCATTCCTTGCTATGTGGAATATAAAACACTATCTACCCTTGTGTGTAAGCACCTATGTCAATTGTATGTGCACATAGTTCTTGTGTGCACAATCCTAAGCCTTCTCACATCTTCCCTCATTCAATACCCTACATCCAACACATCATTGACAATAGCACCACATATTTCCATATGTCCATAATCAAGATTTTTAAGAGAGAATGAATATAAAAGACTTGTATTTTTCATATCTTCACAATTTCCATACACCATTTTATAGTGGAGCATTTACTTGAGAGGAAAATATATTTGCTTTTGTTGCATATGCTATCATGGTTTTTTATGTATTCATATCAATAATCATGCTATTCTTGTATAGGTTCTTTGGAGCAATCGAAGTTAGTTGATAAGGGGTAACTCACTATTTACAATTGTACATTTACTTGTGAGAGAAGTGTCTTTGCATTTGTTGCATGTGATATCATGGTTCTCTATTCATTCAATGATATAACAAGTGTTCAATAATCATGTTATTTTTATCTTTATATGTTATGTGGGCAATCAAAGTTAGTTGATATCGATTTACTTAACTATTTATAATCGGGCATTTACTTGTAGGAAAGTGTCCTTGCATTTGTTGCAAGTAGTCATGATTTTCTGTTCATTCAATCCTACAACAAGTGTGTACATTAACAAGATGTTGTTTGGTGTTCATAAAAGCATTATTTGCAAGTATTGGCTAAGTGAATGAAGGCAAACAATCACTACTTTTTTCTCCTTCTTAAGGCTCTTTCTCCATTATCTACAGTATAGGTTTTCTTTTTCAAATCTTTAATATTGAAGTGTACACAATGATCATGGTATCCTTTTAATGTGTTGTGTGGGTAGAGTGTCTTTGCATTTGTTGTAAGTAGTTTTGTGGTGTTCATTCGGTCCTCAAACAAATGTGAACAATAATCATGTCTTTCTTCCTTCTATATGGTGTTGATAGCCAAAGTCAGGTGATACTTAATAACAAGATGTTTGGTGTACATAAAAAAATTAGGTCCTAGTATTTGGCTGAGTCAAGTAAGTCAAATAGTCAATCCTTTTTAATCCTACTTGTGGTTCTTTTTCCATATTTATCTTCAGTATAGCTTTTCCTATTCAGCACTCTTAACATTGAGCGTGCACAATTATCATGTTATTCATTTTGTGTGGTGTGTGGTCGTTAGAACTAGTTTATAATCAAGGACTTAATTTAAGTAATTTTGCTTGATGTTCATGAATTCATTGTGTAATTATTTGGTTTAGTTAAAAGAGTAGGATAATTTTTACTCTCTTATATATTTTATATATACTTTCATATTTATCTTCAATACAATTCACTTCTCATTAACAAAAGCAAACTAATAACAATGGAGTAGATTTAAACCTCCACATAGAAATTAAATATATTTCCAACAAAATTGTTGTTTCAAACATACAAATTTGCAATATCGTAGCCTTAAAAATGGTCCAAAATAAATCAATGCAAATAAAAGACACATTACTAACAAAATTGTGGGCATCTCAAAACACGATAATGAATGTCAAAGTGAATACTGCATCAAATAATGACACCCTTGCATTGGTTAATAATCAAGTCAATTGGCTACGGTTTGATGTGCCTAGAGAGCTAATAGCAATTATCTAAGCTAATTAACAGTAGCTATACAACATCTATGAAACTACTAGATATTGTTGTAATTGCAATTGCAGTTATTAATAAAAATAATTTACAAGAAAAGAGAAGGCACCTACAAATAGTTGCATATCAAACATAGATCAATAATATTAAACACATTATAAATGAAAAAAACTACTAGATATTGTTGTAATTGCAATTGCACATATTAATAAAATAATTTATAAGAAAAGAGAAGACACCTACAAATAGTTGCATATCAAATATAAATCAATAATATCAAATGAAAGATCATTGGTCATAACATTATTTTCTGTATAGTTGCATATCAAACATATTATAAATGGAAAACAATAAGTCACATTATTTTTCATTTTCATATGGTTAAACAGCATCCAACAAATTCCAGTCTCTATTACATTTTTATATTCTAGTAAACATTTTCAAATATCTATTCCATTTCATTCGAGAAAAAAAAAATTATTGTTTTGTCAACAATAATACCAAAAAGCCTGCACATTATACTAAAATAAAATGTTTACTGGATTATAAAAAGAAAGTATTAGCTTTCGAAATAACTCCTTTGAAATTTTAAATTACAAAATCATTACATATGTTTTATGTTTTATAAAAGTATTATATTTATTTGCTTTCAACAATAAGAAAAGGTACTGATATAACAAAACTCATAATGTCAAACCAATTTTTTACTGTAAAGGTTTACACCCCGTCCCCCTCCTTTTGATTGTCAATTCTATCCCCATCCCACCCTTACCCCCGGCGTGTTCGGCTTCTGAAAATCCTCAATGGTGATAAGGCTAACCTGGATTGGAGAGATAAAAGCCAACAAAAGTTCTTAAAACGAAGAATGAATGTCCCACTTTATCCATACCACCTTTGAGATTTAGATACGGCATTTCGGGCGGGCTTTATATACTTCTTTTTTATATTCTTTAGAACCAGCACGAATTACCCTATTTGCATCGCACCACCCAAGCAAGGTCTAACAGCGCCGGACTGGACATATCAATAGTCACAGGATTCGCATGGGCGGGAAGTGGGCAATAATCTTCTTAAGATCGATTAAAGGCAATTGGTTATTACTCCTCTCAAAGTTGGAGAGGTCATGTATTCAATTCTTTTCTTTTCCTTGGGATTAAGCTTTATAATCAAAACCAACAGTCTAAACTGTTTACTATCCATGAATTATAGAAAATCCCCTAAGGATTTTCCATAAGATTATGCAGTAGTCATAGTTTTAAAATATAAAAACCCATAACGAAAAGATATAATGTGTAAAAACTAAATCAAATAGCTTAAAACATAATATTATGTAAAAGCTTCCAAATGAATATTCATAGATGACTAAACTGAAATTAAGTGGCAATCAAGAGACAATCAGCACCATTCCCAAAATAAACATTAAAAGTTGGGAATAATTTAGATTGACGACTTCGTGACATAATTTTTTTTTTTACTGCTTGAAATTTGGTCATTTTAAACCCACATAACATGGAGTGCTGCCAACGGTGTCCTCTCACGCTATCATGTTTGATGATGTGTGAGAACCCAGTCTCGCAAGCAAACTGTTTAAATTTTGCTTTTGCCTAGCTGTGACAATGGCCCATTAACATACCATAATAACAGAACTCGCAAATTTTCATGGGCAATGCATAACATGAAACACAAGCAACTTCTAAGACAAACTTTTTAAGATTTAAAATCCTCGTTTCTACAAGCAAATAAATAACCTTCAACGCCAACCCACTTGCGTTGTATTTTATCTTTATAAAAATCTTTGCATCTAAACTAATTGAAAGCAATTCCCTGTCCAATAAGATTTTAACTACACTGAGAATATTTACATTTAAGACCAACCATATAGCAGATTTTTTAAACAAAGAGGTTTCCATAATATTTTGTACTATATTAACAGGCGGGCTATTAACAAACAGATTACAAGCTATCAAGTTAGTTTGGCCAAGTTCACTGCTTAAAATAGAAAATTTGGTTACAAGAATTTTCAATTTACTGAGAAAACCTAATAACATACTGTTCCAGTTGTTAACGAGACGTGTGAACATCTAATGGCATTATCATAATCACAGCCTTCCCTTTTTCTCAATTTAGCCTCTCCTGAAGAGGAAAGCAAAACTTTAATTAAAAGACATCGCACACAAAAAACAAATATCATATCATACACTGATATGGAGTCATGGAGCTGCACTTGCCAACTTCTATACATTGATAACTGGAACTATCAGGTACCTTTTCCATCATAGTTCAAACATGCCTGCCCACTGAACATGCCCATTTCTTGATCTTTTCCATCTGGCTGAAGGAGATCCCAGATGAAAGGATGAACTGATTCGATGCCACAACTTTTAAGTACAATATTGTTGGGCAGTTCTAAAAGAATATTAGTTATTATTATCCAGTTGTCCTAAAAGAATATGCCTACTTCCGCAACTGCTCGTGTGCTGAGAAAACCATGCGGTAATTATTGATTCGGGGCAGAACAGTATGAAGCATTAAAGGATCTGATAGTCTAAGCAATGATAGTTTGGCACTGACTAATGCAAAGACATCAACTATTGATAGCTAATCCATGGTTATACTAAAATAATTAAATACATACTCCAGGACCATAAAAGGAAAGCAAGACTAGAAGTAGAAAGATGGAATGCTCCCTTAGCTACAGGTAAGCATGCCCATCTGCCAACCTACATGACATATAACATTCTTGGTGCCTTTTACAGCATGAAGACAGCTGAAATGTATTCATGATTTTCTGAAGGATCTGGCAATGGACCAACTGATTTTACAACTTCTACTTTCAATGATGGGAACAGGTGCTATCAATTTGGGTATAACAATCACAACAAAGACCGTAAACATGCAAGGATTTTCATGAGAACGGCCATCTTGGACACTGATACAGCCAGAATTCCACTTACTGATTGATACCGTGTCACTTGCACAAAATCTCTCCATCTAAAACGAAGAACTAGAAGGAAGGTTAATAGAACTAGAGGACACTTCTGATTCTACAGCAGACCCACCTTGACTGCCCACAAGCCCTTGCAATTGGCCTGCAGGGCCATAATGGGGAAAGTTCTGATGCACCTGAGACTGTCCCATTAATGGCTGATTATTCAAAGCAGATGTGGAATGCTGAAATGACTGAAATTGTTGATTCAAACGATGTGAATGTTGAGTTGGAGGGAAAAACGATCGATTCAACGGCAATTGTTGTGCAGGTGCAGACATGTTGAAGGCATTTGTATTGTTCGGTGCAATTTGGCCAGTAGCAATCTTCAGCCTTTGTACTTTGTCTCTCAAAGCTTCATTCAAAGCTGCATAGCAAACAAAACATTTTTTATGATTCAAAGTGATAGAAATAAAGCAAGGCAGATGGACAAATAGAGAAGTGTCTATCATGTGGAGAAGTATCCTGTATAGAGAGATTCATAAACTCAAATACAAACAAAATATGGACATACTGTCGATGATTCATTAAACAGAGATGATTGTGATTCTGACAGGAACAATTTTTTCTTCCCAAAAGGTACAGTTTGCATAAGATCAGTATTATTTACCTTTGTCACTCCCAAATAACAGGGATACACCTATGTCACCTAAAAGAAGGAAACTGGTACTGGTTTCCAGAATGGTGTGGGTTTCATAAATAGCACTTACATTTCAGAAGACAGGGAAAGTGTGCACCAAGAGAGACATATAAAGGCATTTTTGTAGAATTGATAAAACTTTTTAAAAAAATAAAAAAGTAAAAATCAAATAAAAACAGATTTAGGTATTAATGATACCTTAATTTGTTATTTTATTATTATTATTACTGTCTTGCTAATTCATGTCATTGTTTTCAAAATTCCAAGAGGTAGCACTTACATTTCACAAGACAGGGAAAGTGTGCACCAAGAGAGACATATAAAGGCATTTTTGTAGAATTAATAAAACTTAATGTTCATTTAAAAAAACTAAAAAAGTAAAAATCAAATAAAAACAGATATAGGTATTAATGATACCTTAATTTGTTATTTTATTATTATTATTACTGTCTTACTAATTCATGTCATTGGTGTTCAAAATTCCAAGAGGTAGCACTTACATTTCAGAAGACAGGGAAAGTGTGCACCAAGAGAGACATATAAAGGCATTTTTGTAGAATTGATAAAAACTTAATGTTCATTTAAAAATACTAAAAAAGCAAAAATCAAATCAAATCAAATAAAAACAGATTTAGGTATTAATGATACCTTAATTTGTTATTTTATTATTATTATTAATGTCTTACTAATTCATGTCATTAGTGTTCAAAATTCCAAGAGGGGTGGCTCAAAAAGAACTTCAATGCTGCTAAAGGCACGATCAGCAGGGATAGTCCACGATAGCCAAGGGAATTTTCTGGCTATTTCGATTCTCTACATGGCATTGGAAGAGGAACTAGGAACCAGGCAGAAAAGGTTGGACTCGTAGGAGGAATAAAGACCTGCCTGTGATTGGTATATAACAAATTTATATTTGAAGGAGAAACTAAATTATTGACCTCTTGAGGAAAAACAGAAGTAATCCTTCATGGGAGTTACTAGGACATTTGGATAAGGGAAGCAATCAAGAATGGAATTTTTACATGCAATGAGAACAGAAAACAAAGTGGCTGATCTCCTTCCAAACCTCACCACCAAGGAAGGTTCAAAATTATAAAAGGTTTGGATCCCAGAAGGGAACAGAGAAGATGACAAGGCAGAATCAATAAATTGACTGCCCTCTTGGACCTCTCAACAGTGTTCAGCAATTGGTTTGAGTTATTCTTTTAATCAGTATTACACAGGAACGTGCTCCCCCAGGTAGGAGGGTGTCCCCCATGTTTCCAGGAAAGGGGAAACTCAGTGAGAGATGTTTCACCACATCCCCCATTTTTGGGAGAACTCCAGGAGACACCGGAGGTGGGGGGGTGGGAGGATGGCCACGTTCCCCCCCCACCCCCCCACACACACACACAATTTTCGCCAAATTTGTTTCTTTGAAGTAACACAAAAATAAAAACCCTAAAAGTGAATGTGAATATTTATTTCAGGCTTTCACTGTTCATGTCTGTAATTGTCATTGTTTCTCATATATATATATGTATATGATTTTGGACAGGAGCCCTGACAGACATTTACTGTGACAATCCTAAAAATCTGGGGAGTGTCTCAACGTGTCCCCAAACACATTTCCCTGCTCCTGGGTCCCCCAACCCAGAAACTTGGTCAAACATTGCTTTTAATTTGTAAATATGTTTCGTCAGAGTAAGGCAGTATTTAGACTCCGCTGGATTAAAGAACTTTGGAGATGGGAAATTTATTCACAGCTATCTCTTTGGGAATATATTACTAGGCCACCCTTTCAAAGGTGGCAAATGGCACCACAGATTATGAACATTAATGCACAAGATCTGACTGAAAGAACCCAGGAATGCCAACCATCTCAAGATAATGATGAGTGCAGATGAGCTGAAAAAGAGAAACCTCTCTTGTTATCGAACCGAGAAATAATGAAATTTGATAAGCAGAAGGAATAAGCAAGAAGTTCATGCTGAGGGAACAGAGCTCCAACCCTCAGGATGGGTTGGGTTAATAAGGGAGGTCATGAAGTCCTCTATATCATAATCATGGATGGAACAGGAGGATAAAGCTCTAGATCCTGAGACCAGGAAAAGGTAGACCCAGAAAGGAGGACTTGGTGCAAAGAACCCTTAAAGCCCCCACTTTGGAAGAGAATATGACAAGGAATTACAGGACAAGCTGAAAGATCAATGCCAGGAGAGAACTGGTACCAAAAGGTAGTCGAAATACAAAAAGTAATTACAGGAGAAAGCTGAAAGATCAATGCCAGGAGAGAATTGATACCAAAAGGTAGTTGAGATATGACAAGTAATTACAGGGCAAGCGAAAGGATCAATGCCAAAAGGAGAAAATTGGTGCTGGTGTAGAAGGGTGGTTGCACTTGGCCAGAAAGCATCTGGCTTAGGCCTCCAAGACCCTGTCCACTCCAGATCTCGGAAACATTTTCATTATTGCAGCTCAAATGAAGCAATATATTCAGCAAGCTTTAGTGGGCCTAGGGGCATGGCTGATTTACATGAGATTACTCTTAGCCAGTTGCAGGCAAATATGGTAGTAATGAAGGCAAGGTTGATCAGGATCAAAAGAAATGTTTTATTAAAGGGAGGCAGTTCACAAGAATGGAGTTGCTATTTTACCAAAGCTGATGGGCAGTGGGTAAGGCAGATTAAAAACCTACTGGAGGACCGAATGCCTGAAGTACTAAAATCAGCAAAATGAAATAGCTGAGGCAAATAAGGTAACAACAACCCAATGGTTAGATATTTGATCAGTTATCCTTCTGTTATAGCTAATAAAACCAGCATAGATCCATCTTAAACCTTAGAAAGCACCGAGAGGGATCCAATTTCTTTAAGTGTAAGCTATTTTTATCTTAAATTTTTAAATGTTCATAAAAAATTACACCTCAAACATTTTGATCCCTTTAGTATTTGGTAAATCCGGGTTTAACATGGATCTTTTAATTACTTTTCATTTAGTTTTATTATTGGGTTTTTATTATTTGATAAATTAGGCGACATGTTTTTCTCTATATTTTTTTTGTTTACACTATATAAATATATGAATCCACAATATATTTTTATTTTTATTTTTTTATTTATGTTGGTTAACATAATGTTTTTTTTAATGTCGGCTAGCATAACGTGACTAACGTGACAGGATCTCCCCCATACTGGGCTGAGAACACCTCGCTTCTCTCGGTGCAATAATTGATAGATTAGCATTTTGGGCAATCTTGTTAATGAATAAGCTGAATGATATCTGGGCCAAATACCACCATCAGAAATAGTTGTAGATAGCTCCTTTAGCAAGACTTATTGAAATATCTTGTGTCAGTTTAGAAAAAAAGCTGGTTCTCCAAGCCAGACTATAATTTTGTATTCGATGCACTTAAAAATCCCAAAAATAGGAACTAATATATTTAACTTCCCTTTCTCATGTAAAGAAAAAGTATCATTAATGATACAGTAATGATGCATCATCAATGTATCAATAATTAATGACATTATTGATAGTATCTGTGGTACATTCATACTAACAACACATTAATATAACCCACAAGAATGTGGTCAATCGGCGAGCAGCGAGTTGAGTTCAAATCCCTGAGTGGGTATGATTGTAAATATAATAAGTATTTCTCAAAATTTACAAAAAAAACCCAAGACATTAATACATCAAAAGTCAGCTTACATAGCATTTTATGGTTTCTTCCTTACTGACTCTTCTTGTTTGCCTGTAAGAATCTCTCTTCATATGTACAGTTTCATCTAATTATAACTTTGTAAGGATGTATACATGTCTAAGGATTCGAATGCATCCATATGGATCTATAAAGGCTGTCATTAATTTTTTTTATTCATGTCATTTATTTGATGCCTTAACAATGGAAGAAATGGAAAAGAAGAGGAGAAAAGGCCTTTTTCAGATGTAGAAGAGGCAGGAATTGTATGGGAACAATTCACACATTTAATGTGAACATGCTGACATCTTTGATGTGTGCTTACAAAGAGGTTAGTAGAGAAACACTATAAGTTTGCCTCAAAGGTGTTGATTTTTCCTAAGCAGCATCGAGAGCCATTCTCTGGGAGAATGGAGGCACCTAGTCAGTTACCACGAATTCAACCCAGTCTGGGACTGAAGCCTCAGCCTAGGGTTGAGAGCCATTCTCCAGAAGAATGGAGGCACCTAGTCAGTTACCAAGAATTCAATCCAGTCTGGGATTGGGGCTTGAGGCTGAGGACCATTCTCTGGGAGAATGGAGACACCTAGTCAGTTACCAGGAAATTAACCCAGTCCAGGACTGGGGTCTCAGCCTGGGGCTGAGTGCCATTCTCTGGGAGAATGGAGACACCTAGTCAGTTCCCAGGAAATTAACCCAGTCCAAGATTGGGGTCTCAGCCTGGGGCTAAGTGCCATTCATTGAATGGAGGCACCTGGTCAATTACCAAGAATTTAACTTGTTCAGGACTAGGACCTCAGCGTGAGGCTGAGGGCCATTCTCTAGGAGAATGGAGGCACTTGGTGACTAGTCAGTTAACAAGTATTTGATATTGAGCCATCTGATGCAGCCTGGGGCTGAGGCACCTGGTCAATTACCAGGTCATCACCATAAGCCCTAGACCGGGTCTGGGCAAGTGATGCACTCCTCACCTTGATCTATGGGCTATGAGACCTTCTCCAAGGACTAGCTACCACTGGTTGAGAGACCTAGCACCTGATCTTGGTGGCAACGAGGAGATCAAGATAAAGCATTGAATAATTATCCTTATTTATGAAGATGTACTTTGAGTGGGCATGAATGAACCACAAGGACCATAAAGAACTCTTGAGGCAACTTGTTCTGGTCACAAAAATACTTGAAGGACCATGTAACCCTAGTCTTGGTCCATGTGACCATCAAGTGAAGGACCAAGTGGCACAAGTCAAACACCAAGAAGACCTTTGAACCACAAAACATTAAAAGACAAGGGTCAAAGATGAAAAAGAAAGGAAGCCCTAATGTCAACTCCTAATTATGTGGAACCAACTTAAATGTTTGATGGAATATAAATGAAGAACATTACAAATCATTTTATCATTATCTTTCATCACTTGACTGCTCCATTAACTCATTGACTGAGGTCTTCTCCATCGCAGCTGTTGACCTCAGTCAACGAGTTAATGGAGCAATCTGAGTTCTTTTTCTTCTTCCTCAAAGTGGCAGCTCTTAAGCTTGGTTGCGGTCCTTTCTTCCTTCTACAGCTCACAGTGGTGGAGGATATTCTCTGTGGCAAAGAGCAGTAGCAGCAGAGCTGCAACAGCTCATGATAAAGGCTTATTGAAGGTCACGGTGGTGGTCATGGGTTAACAGCAGAAGCTAACTGTAACGGTGGTGGTCACAAGGGCAGCAGTAGCAGTCTCAGTGGCGGGAGCAGAGCTCACGGTGGGGGGCATCTAGCAGCAACAGCAGACCACGGGGTGGTTGCTAGGGCTGCCCACAGCCCACGGTTAGCAGCAGAGTTGCCTCAGTCAGCTCTCAGTGGTAGCAGGTACAGGGAAGGTACAGTCCACAGTCCACGTGGCAACCACAGAAGCAGCAGTAAAGTTGACGTGGCAGCAGGTATAGGAAAGTACAGTACACGTGGCAGCAGTTACAGGAAAGTACTGTACACATGGCAGCAGAGGTAGCAGCAGTAAAAGCCTGTTAGGGCTTTCCTTGTTTTGAAATTTTTTTATACATTCATCTCAGAGTTCTGTGAACAAGATTTCTCTGCTCATGTACAAACTCAGTCATCTCATTTAGAGGATGAAATATTAATGCTTTGGGGTTTTTGTCCTAAAAAAGTTTCCCCATGAAAAATCGTGTGTTCAACTGTGTGATGCTTGTTTTACTACTGCATTTGTCTTGCTGTTGTTAATATCTCAAGTGCTATATCTATTACAGTCTGCAATTTTTTGAAAATATCATACACATGTTAAAATTCAACAAAAGGATCCATATGGAGATCTATAAAGCCTGTCATTAAACAGGATTTTTTATCTAGGTCATTTATTTAATGCCTTAACAATGGAAGAAAAGGGGAAAAGAAAAGGAAAAGAAGAGGAGAAAAGGCCTTTTTCAGATGGAGAGAGGCAAGAATTGTATGGGGAACAATTCACACATTTAATGTGAACATGCTGACATCTTTGAAGTGTGCTTACAAAGAAGTTAGTACAGAAACACTATGTTACCACCAAACACTATGTTACCACCTAAGTTGTACTTAGTGGTTTTTTATCAAGTGAGCCTGGTGAACCGAACAAAGATGATTTGTTCAGACTTCAGAAGACCTTCCGAATTGCTTCTGGGAAGTGCTTGTTGTACTATATCACATGTTCATACCCCGTGGGGGAGTTGTAATAAAATGTTCTAGCATGATAGTGTCTGTAAAATACTCGGTCTCTTAGACTTTATTTGTCAATCCGATCAGCCCACGGTGTTTTTTCCTTTCGTTATTATTGGTTGTTGAATAAACGACTGATCATTTCTGAGTTTTTCACTCAATACCTCCAAAGTTGGGGTGGTCGACTTGGCATTTAGGCCTATTGAGGTTATTAGAGTCTATGTGTCAATGTATAAACATGCTAGGCATCATGGTCGAATCATATGAACATGTCTAAGTCCCCCTAGGTTTTAATTATTTTTAGTTTTTTAAGTTTTTTTTTAATTTTAATTCTTCCAAAACTTAAGCTATTTTTTAATAGTTTAAATAGAAAAATTGGTCTTGGAATAAAAGTAGGCTCAAAAGTCAGTTTCAATCATGGGGGTGCTCATTTTCAAGTTAAAAGCACCATGTAAACCCATAGACCCACTTTTTCTAAGTTTTGAGTGATTTGTCCATCACTCAGGTCAAAAATCCCTAAAAATCAAATATTGATTATTTAATTGATAAATTAATTAAATAATGGAGAAAACCCCAAATCCTAAATCATTGGGATTTGCTCCGATTTGACTGAAATCAGTCTCATCAGCTTGGGATTGACTGGATCTGACAATTCCTTGACTGAAGGAGGTGATCTGGGCTGATCTAGGAGTGCATTATTGCATGCAATCTTGGGAATTGCACCCTCCCTCTCTCCTCCACACGTGTGGGCCTCTCTGGTTGAGTTTTGGTGGATGCTTCAGTCAACAGGTTGAGATGTCAGACAGATCAGCTCTCCGATTGATAGTTGCACTCAATGAGACTCAGATCAAGCTCAGTTAGACACAGATCAGGCCCAGATTCACTCCACATGCAGCTGCAATCTCTCTCTCCTTGGGAATTTCGCCCCCCCTGGGCTAGATCTCCTGTTATTGTTATAAATAAAGCACATATTACCTCTTCCAAGCTAGTTAGAACTGGGATTGAGGTGTTGTTTCTATTGTACTATTGTTATTGTTTACTATTCTGGAATAAAGAAGCTTTGGAGGCAAGATCTATGGTATAATGCTCTTCATGTGTGGATGGTGACTGTCAAATGCTTATGAGGTATAATCTGTGTTATTTATCTTTGCTTTTGCTGGTTAATTGTTGGCCTTGAAGGAGAGAGCTCCCTCCTGTTAGGATAAGAGTTTATTCTAGTTTGATTTATGCTCTTACTGTTTGCTTGTTTTAGATCTATTGGAGTTGCATGTATTTTAAGTTTAATTGCATGCTTTCCAATTATCTTTTCCAGCAGCACCTATGTTTTAACCATCTGTTTGTGCAAGGATTTCTAAGTTGCAGGTGATCTCACTTGTAGAAGGGGTTGAGATGGGTTGCATCTTCCTCATCTTCAAGATCTTCTGGAGGACATAGTTCCTTGGTGTTCCACCACAGCAGACTCCAAAGCCCAACATTCATAGGCTTCCAGCACTCTTTCTCTCTCTTCCTCCTTCAAAAAATCAATTTTCTCACCTGGTTACTGTGTTTGAAAGCTTTGATATCATTTGGATCTGTTATATTAAAGTAAAACTTACATAGATCTATTGTTTCAAGGCTCATAGACTAGATCTCATTCCTAAAAAAGTTTCATAAAGCATTCTAGATCTAGTTTAGGGAAATCGTCCATTTTGCATGGCAATTTAAAGAGAATCTGTAGTTTGCATGCTTTAGATTTCTGTTTCTGTTTTAAAAAGATTAAATCCAGCAATCAGTGCATATTTCATTGGCTGCCCAAACAGCAAACCAAGATCCCTTGCTTTCCTTGGTTCCTTTTTCACCGTTTTAGCTAGTTTTAACTTAGTTTTGTTTGGTTTAAAGTAGGCTGACCCAAAGGTACTTACAAAGTGCTTTTGGGCATATTTCATTCTAACATGCTCGTTGTCTTTTAGTTTGGTTTAAAGTAGGCTGACCCAAAGGTACTTACAAAGTGCTTTTGGGCATATTTCATTCTAACATACTCGCTGTCTTTTAGCAGGCATAACAAAAAGAAGAGAAGCTGCTATTCGAAAGTGGCTTTAGGGTCGTTCAAATCCCCCCAGGGGTCTCCCTTTTGACCATAATTTTAAAATTTTGAGAAATTTGTAAGATCTTAGTTTCATCCTATATAAGAACCAAGAGGATTCAGATCATTTCACTGATATTGTAACAGCAGATAATAAAAGTTTTCTCCGAATAGGTTCTTTCGAGCCCTTTCCCCATCCCCCCTGGGGGGATTCACGCCTTTTTTGTTATTTTTCGCATTGTTTTATTTATGTTCACTTTAGATTAGTTTCATTCATGCAAAATAACATGCTTTGATTACTTTTTCATTATTCCATATTTTGAATTCAAAGTAATCATACCACTTACCCCACGACTTCCCGATTGACCCGAAAGGGGAAAGAGATGCATGGTAGGACTAATTAGAAAACTTGTGATTTGTTTCTGCTTGCTGCTTATCATTAATTTCAGTAAGTAATTGTTATAAAATCAACCCCCTCCTTGATTCCCCGATTGAGGTCCACTTGGACCGAAAGAGGTTCCTGGAGGGTTTTTCTTTCTAAGAAAACACATCCTTTAAAACTCACTAAAATTGACAAGACTCTAGTGTGTATGCTCTGTACTTGGCTGCGGTTCATCCGATCAGTCAAGCTGCATCAAAAGCAACGTGAGTGACTAGTTTAATTGGTCTTCACCTTCCCCAATCAACCACCGTCAGGCGAAAATCCAACGCCTTGATTAAACCATAAGCGATGGCAAAATACCCAAAGGAAGCGGGAACTCCTAAAAAGTGACCTCGAGGCGCCGATCTCTGTTACACCTTCGGGTGCATTATGAACAACAGTTTCAGAGACTCCATTCAGCCCACATATTCTTTGCGGGTAGCCGTGAAGGTTTAGTTTTGGACATACTCCAAGTACTCTCGGGTATATCTAGAGTCCCCCCCTTGCTTAATTTTAATCAACTCATATTTCACATTAACTTAAAACGTACCAAAAGGCAATCGCAAAACATTCACTCCAAGCACATGCAAGTACATTGATTATTTTATGACTCCATTTTAAGGCACTGGCTATTTTCTTTCTATATATATATAGATATCGTATCTCAGCATTGTGTTTTCGTGCGCTCATTCTTTATCTTGTCATCTATGGTTGTTTATGGTTAAATTTCAAACTCCTAAGTAACTCATTCAGTTTAACATCACCATACTAAATAATTTTGCATTAGTAACTTAATAGGGTCTACCCCCCTTGGCTTCGTTAGGAGTTGAGCCTAAACGGAGGAGTCAAGAACAAAGTGACAGCCTTGACTCGAGACTTGCCCCCAAGGACACACCTAGTGGCTTGAAGATTTCTGCCACGTTCCCCCAAGTGTGTGAAAGGCGGCAACACACTATAAGCTTGCCTTAAAGGATGAATATTAATATATACATGCTTTCATCTTGGATAAAGCACAGGGCATAGCTAAATCCTTGTTGACAAACATTATGGAATAGACGAAAATATTGGAGTTTATACGGTCAGATACCTGTGCTATACTTCCCAAATTAGTTTGAATTCCAAATGTCCTGATTTTATTTGCTTCTTTGAGATCAACATCATATAGTGTTTCTAGCAAAATCATAGTCTAAGAAATTAATTATCAGTTGGCTGAAAAAAGCAGTTCTAAAGATTTTGTTCTTGTCTGAACAATGGACGTTAAAAGTGAATATGTTTGTTTAGACTCTAAAGTTCTGAACTGTTTATTCCATTTTACAATCTTCCTAAGCAATTTTCAATCAACATAAAAGCTGACAATCTCATCGTATCTAATAGCTTAAAGCAGGATAATCTCCAACCTAGCAATGGAAGATTCTCTCTAGTTGCTACAGATCCAAAACATACAAATATAAAAAAAAGGGGAACAAAACATCTTTCATCTTTGAATTAAAAATATTCATCAAGGTTGTCCCCTATACACTCAGACTAAAATGGTATTCCTAAAGATCATGTTTCCAAGACGAAAAGCTAAAAGTTTTTTGGGTTTGTAGAAGCTCCTATATAAATATAGATACTTGCCTCGAACAAAATAACCTATCTACTGGAGTACATATTAGATGCCTTGTATGAATATTTAGTTTAAATTTGAACATATCAAATTTTAGAAAAGCTTCATTCAAGTCTTTTACATTGGACTTTGTAGTCACTGCCTTGGTTTGGGGTATGTAACCTGAGAGGAGCCTAAGAACAAGAATTCATGTTACAGATATCACTACAGTCCATTAGGTGAGAAAGGGAGGTTGTGTTAGCCCTGCACCATGGGAGCGGTTTTACTCTGGGGTACAGACCCCATGCAAAATCTCTATTAGCTTATTTTCTGCATTGATAATCATCTACGGATGTGAAACATTTATCTTCACATAGTGAAGGGGTAACTTATTTTTAGCACCAGAAGGCCAATCACTTCCCAAAGACTTAAAAGCACACAGACAGGATTGCAGTTCTTTCAATATATATTCAGGATAACATGTTATTCCTAAAGATCGTGTTTCCAGGTTGGGAAAATAAAAGCTTTTTGGGTTTGTACAAGCTCCTATAGAAATATAGATACTTTCCTTGAGCAAAATAACCTAACTACTGGAGTACATCTTAGATGCCTTGAATGAAAATTTAGTTTGACTTTGAACATATCAGATTTCAGAACAGCTGCAAACAAGTCTTTTACTTTGGACTTTGTAGTCACTGCCTTAGTTTGTAGTATGTAACTTGAGAGGAGCCAAAGTACAAGTATTCATGTTGCAGATATCACTACGACCCATTAGGCCCGGGGCACAGTTTTCCAGCTCCTGAAACAAGGTCAGAAAGGGAGGTGATATGTTGTTGACCCTTCACCTTGGGGACAGTTTTACTCTGGGGTACAGACCCCATGCAAAGGCTCTATTAGCTTATTCCCTGCATTGTTGATAACCGACGCATGTCAAACATTTATCTTCACATAGTGAAGCCAGGGTAGCTTATTTTTAGCAATGAAAGGCCAATCACTTCCCAAGGACTTAAAAGCAATGTTGCACGACTCGGACTCGGCAAAGACTCTGCTGGCACTTGACTCGTCGACTCGGCAAAGACTCGGGAAAGACCCGGGACAGACTCGGCAAGACTCCAAATAGGAAAAAAACTTAAAATATGGTAAATTTTGGGCACAAAAAAGAGGTTGATGGCATTTCCAATCCACATAAGTTATAAAACTACAATATATGCAATAATTCATAACATCATCTACATAAACTATGATAAAACAACATAACACAATCAATTTTTGTATGCAAAAATTTAAATTTTAAATACTGAATAGGAAAATTTCATGATCAAATTCAGAAATGGCAGCAAGTTCAGTATCCTAACATAAATAGAAAATCAAAATAGACAATGTCTCCATGTACTTGAGTCATGCTTGAACACAGTACGCCTACAATAAGCTTTCTAATTAAGATTTTTGATTTTTTGATTTTTGCATACATAAATTTACATAAAAAAAATATACATTAAATCTTCCCTATACCAATAAAGAAAAGAAGCTTAAACTATACATTGATACATTAATGGGACATGTAAAACCAAAAATTATTCATATCCATAAAAATATAAAAAATAAAATAAGATACATTTTTATTGAAAAGTGAAAAAATATAATTTTCTATTAAAATATGTAAGTTAACATTTATCCCCTCCAATATAACCTAAAATTTATTTATTTATTCATTTTTAATTTCATTAAATTTTATAAAGATAATATCTTAACAACCATAATCACATATAAAAAAAAACATTAATTTCTTAATTTTATTTTAAAAATACATGCTTAAAGTTAACGGGTTTTTCTTTTCTTTGTGACTACCTCTTAAACACAAGCTACTAACATCAATAATATATTAAAAAACATTGCTATTATTTATACTCAAATTACTACTTATTCAACTAACTCAACCTAATCAACTACTGCTAGACCTTTAACTGGTTATCGATCTCGATCTCCTATTTCAGATTAACCAACACGTTTAGACATATTGTGGGTGTCCGGTAGATCCCATGGAACCCCATCTTTGTCAATAAAACTCTTCAGTCATTCACGGGTATACCTCTAACTTTGTTTGGGTTTATGCATTTCATCGTTTCATCCTCTCCTCTCAAGCTATCAAAGGCCAAGTACAGACATACATGCTCTCTCTCTATCGCATTTAAAAAGATAAAGACGAGTTTTCAAACCCTCGTTCTCCTTATGGTCGATTGAGCAACAAATCCCTCGACCTCCAAATTATAATACGCCAGAGTTTTGCTTGATTACGGCTCTAGAAAGTGATAATCATGGCTAGAATAAATGTCGAGTCCATGCCGAGTTCGCCCGAGTCCATGTCGAGTCCATGCAAGTAACCCGAGTCTTCCGAGTTTGGAGAGTGTGCCGGGTCTGAGGCGAGTCTTCAGCAGTTACTCGGTTCAGAGGTTGACTCGCCCAGACTCACGAGTACTCGCGAGTCTTGGGCGAGTGGTGCTTCACTGCTTAAAAGCACACCAGCAGGTTTGCAGCTCTTTCAATAAAGTATAATCCTTGAAAGAAAAGCCATTTAATGTTTTACCTATGAGATGGTATGTCAGAGAAAAGGAGGAATGGCTGACAATGATGTCCCAGACAGGGCACTTTAATCCCAATACTTGTACAAAGATTTTATAACATTTGTTTACATAAACGAATTTTTTCCATAAGGAACACCAGAACTTAAAAGACTAGATATAGTCTAGATATGTAGTAAACTAGAGTTTCTTCACCTTTGACTAACTGGGCTCCCACTCACTGCAAGCAGTGGTAGACACAACTTTATCGGATCACCAACCCAATGACTTTGCAATAGTGGTTGCATTTGAAATGCATGCCTGTGGCTGTAACCTTTACTACAAACTTACATCAAGGGATGTTTATATAAAATATAATTATTCCGTCTCCCATCAACTCTTAAAATGATTAGTTTAATCTCTTAATAACCATAAGTCCAAGTTATAAAGCAAATGTTTGTTGTAATTTTTCATGTTACTTTCATAAGGGTTCCTTGATGCAGTACAAGAATCTTGGCAGTATACACTAAAAAGACTTTGTAATTAATCATACCATCCCGAAGTTGTGCTTGTTGCTCCATAGCCTGAAGTCGCAGCTTCAGTTCATTGTTCTCAGTGGTCAGTCCTGTTGTATCTCTCTGCAGAAAACATTTTGAGAAATAAATATACATTCTTCCTCTTGATATGCACACCAGAATTCTGTGAAACAAATAAAAATGCATCCACAGTGGCTACAAGTAGTTTTTCAGTCTTATTCTAGCACAATTACAAGTTTAGACCAAATGTGTTCAGATATAACTAGCAGCTAACATAAAGAATACCAAGTTTTCTTTTCAAACAAAAAAAAAACCTCGCTGGGAAACCCAAGGGATGCTTTCCCAGATTTGTAGATGGCATCCCTTGTAAACCCATTGGAGTGGACTAATGCACCTCAACCAGGGGAATTTGAACCAGGCACCTGCTGGCAAGGAACTAGCCACATTACCAGCAGCACTGGCAACAACAGGTTGAGCTAACCCCTTGGTTATAAACAATATTAAGCTACCATTAACATACAGAGAAATAGGGAAACGAGATCCCCATATTCTACATATACCAATCATGTATTTGATTTTAAATTTATCTATATAGAAACTTATAGGCTTAAGCCACCAAGGCAACTAAAGTCTTATCTATATCAATCTTGAACAGGGATGGATCACATAGCAACAAGTTATTAATGTTGTTTTTCACTAAATTTTTTGGATTCAGAGCATATTTCCATGCCTCTGATAGTTTGCACAGAATCAAAATATGCCAACGGAAATTCCTAAGACTACCACATTTTGGTCCTGTTTTTATAGGCAATACAATAAAGAGCACAATAACCAACCTAGACTGGAATTAGTGAAATCAGAAACCCAAATCAATGCAAATACTGAAACATATCAATCAGGAAACAGAAAGCTACAGAGTTTATGCTGTCAAGAAATGCAACTAGAAACTAGCAGTAACTGCAACAACCAAACTATATGCAAGATGGTAATAGTCCAAGCACTAGAAAGTTATAATAACAGTTGTATCACAAAGTAGTAGTTTTATGGTTATGTAGAAATGGCATATTTATTTTTAGCTGTAACTACTAACAAATATAGTTTAATCTATATGGATGATCAATATACAGGTAATCTGCATAAAAACCTCTCTATTGTTCCTGTGTAACCTTCTCTGAGCCCCTTACAGGAAGGGTCAAGCTCATGAAAAAGCTTATTTTAAACATTCAAAAACAGCAGTTAAGTTTCTGACAGAGAATATCAGTTAAATTTCTGGTGTAGAAGTTTTGTTACAATGATAGGCTTTTGATATTATAATTTATCCCTTGCAATATGTGCCCAAGAGGCCAAACATCTTTCCAGTGAATAGATGGAGCTCAATTCACATGCCAGGGAGAGGGGTATACAACAATGACAAACCACAGATTGAAATTGAAAACAGTTTAGGGAACCAACCACTTTCTGTTTTGATTTGACTGAAAAGTTAAAAGTATGAGCAAATAACATCTAATTTGTTTAAAGATGTATATTTACTCTCAACTGTAGTTCATGAATGACTAGTTTATGAAAAACGAGAAAAGATAGACTGGAGTACACCTAATAAATTTAAGGACTTCCGAGTTCCGACCGACCAAAAATATAAGCCATGCAGGAAGCAAAACCATTATCCAATGCACAGGGCTCTTCATCATGTTAAATATGAGAGGAGGTTCAATCAGGTAGGGTAGAATCAATCAAATAAGAAAAAATCATGTTAGTATCAAGACATCTTGAAGTAAAACTGCTACCCAAAAACTCATGAAAATAAACTCTAGTCAGTTGCACAAACCAGAGAACCTTAACCATGCAAAGAATCATATCATAATTAAAAAACAAAAACTAACCAGCCCCACGAAGCCGGTGATCATATATTGTGGTTATGAAGCAAAATCATACTACACATTTCTTGAAAAGTCTATAACGATGCTAAAAGGCAATTAGGTTGCAAAATTGCTATGTGGAAAATTGATAAAAATGCCAAACTACACTTTCCTACCTGTAACATTGTAAGCTGAGCTGAAAGGGTAGTTGCTTCCGTCTGCAGTGTTTGAACTCTTCTTTCTAACTCAGATATATAACGCATCTTTCTCTCTTTTGATCGTACAGCTGATTGTCGATTTGCTAATATCCTGCATCAAAAATTATATCTGAAACCTTTAGATAAAGTTCACTTGCTACACAACAAGTAGCCAAATATTTCAGAATGGTACTTTGATGTCTACAATAATATTTCCCATTGGTAGAAACAAATGGAGTGAAAAAAGAACTGTCCGTGAATTATCTGTCTACTATCGACCTGCTATCTGTGGGCTTCGCTGAATTGAAATCCACTGATAGATTTCAAGGCGAGTCTCATGCTATGCAATCAGTGAAGTTTAATTCGCACAAATGGAGTGAAGAAAAAAAATATCCATCTACTATCAGCAGGCCTCACTGAATTGAAACCGACTGATGGTTTCAAGGTGAGCTTCATGTTATGCAATCAGTGGAGTTTATTTTCACACAAATGAAAAGAAGAAAGAAATATTCATCCATCATCTGCAGGTCTCGCTGAATTGAAATCTACAGAAAGGTTTCAAGGTGAATTTCATCCCATGCAATGGAGTTTATTTTCATACAAATGGAGAAGAAAGAAATATCCGACTACTGCGAACAGGCCTTACTGAATTGAAGTCTATCGAGAGGTTTCAAGGTGAGTTTTATCATGCTATGCAATCAGTGGAGTTTAATTTCACACAGTCGGCTACAGTAATCCAACTGAAAACTGGAGACTTGGAAGAGTGTTAAAAGCATACCTCTTGGCTCGTTTAGGATCAATAAGTGCAAGTTCTTGGAGCTTTTTTGCTGCCATCGCTTTCTTGGTCTCTAATGACTCTGAGGACAGTTGATTTATTTGCAAGGAAGATGAACTATCCATGGAATTGCTATGACGATGACGAGGCCGACTAGGCCCTGCAGAACCAAGGTTCCCTCTCGTACCTTCCAGGTTGCCTTCCAATCCAGAAAACACAGCGTCAACCGAAAGACTTCTTGAATGATGTGGAGCTCGATTAGTGTCAGCACCCGAGGGGAGCTTCGATCCTTCTCCCGCCGCAGCATTCAATGGCTCCCCGAACGAAGTCAATTTCTCCATATCCATGTACATGGAAATCAGATCTTCCGCCTCAGTTGCGTCATCAGAGACCGTAGGCATGTCAAACCCAGAAAAACCAAGATCACCATCAAACATGATATCGTCCGGCAGGCGAAACGCAATTTCCGACTGAGCCCTACGATGGCCTCCTCTCCGAGGTGGAACATCCGGCATCCGACTGACATCAGTACTGAAATTCTGTGAAGGACCTCGATTCCCTGAGGGCTCTGCAACACCAACAGCGCCAGAAGAGCTCACAGGCTCTTGCATAGACACATCCATGGCCACTGAATTCCCCGAAGAGTCTGATAACGCTGGCTTTGCTTCCCTAGTTACAGTGAACGCATTAGTAGAAGATGGGTAACCAACATACCTAGCTTGCTGCACTTGCTGTGACTGAGAAGGATTACTGAGCGAGTTCCCTGTAGTGTTCTTGGGTCCATTTGCTGTGGCCATGTCCATCTTCAAACGCCCTACAAATGCCTCATAACCATCCCCTAACCCTTCCATTCCAACACACACACTCTCTCCTGACTTTTGGGGATAAAAATCCACCCGTTTACCTAATAATCATCACCTATGCTACACCCAACAAAATTTCTTCATTTGGGTGTGGGGCGAATCCAGCAGCAGACCTATTGTTCACCGCCATGATAAAATCTGAAGCAATTTTTGAGGGTTTCAAGGGTCGGTCAACGAATTCAACAGTCTATCAAATTAAGACCATTTTCATCTGCATGAAAGAAAGAAAGAAAAAAATTGCAGAACTAGCAATCTATACTCTTCCAGATCTTGAGATCACCATTAAAATTGAAGATTTGTATACCTTAGATAAAGCTGAAGACCAGAAAATTACCTGTGAAGATCCTATATATTGCCCTAAGTGAGCCTTCCGCTGACTGTGCAAGGGACAGTTGAAAAGCCTTCAACGCCTTCAAGTACAAAGGGAGCTACTGCATGATTTTACTTAAATAACATAGTGGGAACTGTCGATGCGAGACATTATAATGTCGCCCATTTCTTCTCTATCGTTTTCTAACCGACGATCTTCACTTCCGACTGTTAAATGCCAAAAAAACACACCACGCCCTCTCTGGTCAAAGTCGTGTGAGGACAGGATAGCATCGCAACAGTTTTTATCAAATTTTAATTCCTTGTTTTTCTAATAATACATGACATGGAGGTAAGGTCACATGGAAGATTCCACCTTTTCATGGTTTTATTTTGTTGATTTTCCACTTTTTGATGGTCTTTTTTTTGTTTTAAGAGTTGGCCAAAGCTTTGGAGGTGTTAATGTCCCTCTGTGTTTTATTCGATGTTCATGTTTTCTTTATGGTTTTTTCGAGGTTTGTATCACTAATTTATGGAACACTAGTTGTTAAAAGATTATTAAAAGATTAAATGATTTTTATTTTTCCGATTATTATTGATTAATAGAACGATTTAATCTTTGGTCAAATTACGATCTTTTATTATTCAAAATCTATTTTTATTAAAATTATATTTGTATGATTTTTTATAATAAAAATTTGAGTTGGCCAAAGTATTGAAGGTGTGAATGTGATTTTGTGTTTAATAGATGTCCATGTTCTTCGTATGGTTTTTATTAGGTCCGCATCATTAATCGTTCTAGAGAATAAATAATTTTGGATTATTTTTCAATTATTATTGAAGTATTAAATTATTTAATCTTTGGTTAAATTGACATTTTATTGTTATTTAAAATCTATTTTTTATTTTAAAAATAGATTTAATATTTTTAATACAAAAATAATCAGAAAATTAGTCGAAAAAATATCTAAATCTTCATTCTCATTTCTTTAAACTATTCATTTTTTTGTCCATTAGTTGTAGCTTGGGTGGTACTGAGGAATGATTGTTATCCTTCCCACCAAGTTTCATATCTTGTAAGTGACATGTTTGTTCTTTTGTTGACACCCTTTGTAATAAATGAGTGGGTTGTGTAATTGACCATACCTTTATTGCATTTTCCCTTCCAAAATTTCTACCAAACATATACATATACAATTTGTGTTTAACAAGTAAGTTGGAGTGTATGTAAATAAACATTTATAATTACAAAGAAACTTAATTATGTTTAACAAGTTGAAGTGTATGTTAGCTAACATTTATAATTACAAAGAAACTTAATTTTATTTGGGTTTTATTTTAAGAGATTTTAGAAATAACCCCCATGACAGGTGATATCACAATGATGACATGAATTGGGGTCATGCGCACCTAGACTAAGTACAAAAGTGGTTGCTCCCACTTAAAGCCAACCCATGTTACCAATCTTTCCATAATTAAGCATTTGTGTGAATGGTACACCCCTCGAATTGGTAATTGGTTGATAGTACAATTTGCTAAATTCTCCTTGTGCAAACTTTCATGGATTTCAATGGTAGTTCTTATCATGATGGGAGGTAGGTATTAATTCTTGCACATGATCTAGGAACTAGGAATCAAAATCATCAAAGAATAATTAACAAATACTCATGAATTGGAAAATAACTCAGATCCAGAATGGTTTCCTCTCTGTATATTTAATAAACAATAAAGGGTTACAATACCAATGCTGAGCAATGGCTTAACTCCATGAAGAATTCAAATACCTAAGGGACAATTCGAATTCAATGAGTGAGTCTAGCTTAACTGACTCTTTGCCATGCAATCTCACTCAGTTAACCACTTGACTAAAACCCTAACTGAAGTCGGAGTGCAATAAATGACTGAATCTCAACTGAAGGAGATCAAACACATGTCATAGCAATCCAACCATCAAGTGCTAGTCCTGCATGACTCCAATGAACCCTGATGAAGTTAACTGAAGCTGAACTAACCATCAGAAGTTGGTGGAGTCGCCTTGTTGACTCCAGTTCATTAAATAATAATAAATAATCATTAAATAATATATTTAATGAATGGAGGCACCTTAACTGACTGTAACTGACTGGTTGAACCACCAGTTAGCAATTAGGTGCATTAATGTCACACAGATCACTCCCGGAGTGCTCCAATTAGCCTCCTTAACTGTAGGAGAAGGCTAAGTTAGCCTCCTTGACTGTAGGAAGGCGTGGGTGTGACTGGATGATGGCAATTAATGCTCCACTAATGTCAATTAAACTTAGGATAGTGGTTTAACTAGGCCCATTTGACCGAAAGAGTGAGTATGATGGTAGATGTCTCCAACACCCCCCCTTAAGCTATACTCAGGAAGAGTTAGAAAACATAGATGCATAAAATGCTAGGGCCCTGGCAACAAAGGCCATAGGTCACCCTGTACAATAAAGTAACTGCTTAATATAACCAAGGAAACGGGAAAAACCTCATGGGAAAAATACCCCCCCTCAAACTAAGCAACAAATCAAGAATTGGTTCTTCTATGCAGCAGCATCCTGAGACTGTGCATGTGAACCTCTGAATCCAAACTAAATGAATATGTCTGGAGGAATCTTCCACTTTGGAAGAAGAACAATGCATTCAACTGAATCAGAAATATAAGTAGCTGCACAGTGAAAACTTGACCCATGTAGAGCAACTGAAATCATTTGAAGAGAGAGCAAAGGTTCTTGAGGATTCGAACCATGTGTGGAACACTCAAGAAACTGATAAGTTGCAGCCTTGAACAGCAAACCATGAGTGGTAAAATCAGCCCCAAATCTTAGGAGCAAGTGTCCAAGCGGATGCAGAATGTCTTCCTCTTTACTAGTTCTGTGAGGAGATGAGCTTGTGACCAAAGGTAAAGAATCCCTGGGACTCTGGAGAGCGAATGCTTGAGCTCCATAATCTGATATAGATTCTGAAATAGCTAATGAATCACAAAATAAAATATCAGCAACCTCATAAGAGGAAACTAACACCAAATCCCCATCAGCAAAATTGAAGAAGAACTGCGGTACTTGATTTTTCACACCGGAATTGGTGAGAGAAGCTACAAGCATGGCTGAAAGCTCTTGGATTTTAAAATATGAACAAAATAATATCAGATCAGAATGTAAATCAGATCTAAATAAGTTCACAACAGATCCAAAACTGTGAAATGAAATCAAATCCCCAGCAACAGTTTTGTAGGAGACTTGTAGTACTTGTTTCTTCACATCATTGATGAGAATAGCTACAAGCAGTACTGAAGGTTTATGAATCTGAAATTTTGAACCAAGCAATATCAGATCAGATCCAAATAAGATCATATCAGATCCAATAAGGTTCATATCAGATCCAAAATTATGGTCAATCGAGACGGTAGATGCACAGTTTTCTTCTTCTTCAAAATTCTGAATTTTGGTGCATGCAATCCTGCAGGAATTTGCTGGAAGATCTAGATCATGGGAAGCGAATGTGTCACTCTTATAATCTGATATTTCTTCCAAAATATCCAAGTTTTTACATATTTGCACACCAGCAGCAACATTAGAGGGAGAAAAATCAAATTTCTCTTCACTTTCGGAAGCAATTACTGGTAAATTTTGCACAGAATTCAAAGGAAAATCACCGGTGAATGTTTGCATGGAAGTGCAGCAGTATTTTTCTTCAATATCAAAGATTCGAATGTCTTCTTCCGTTTCAACAATATGAGAAGATGAGATATCAGAGATCTCATGAACTTTCGGAGCATCAGAAGAAGGAGTCACTTCATGGAGACTTTCTTCAATTTGAATTGAATGTGTAGAAGATTCTGCTTCATCTTCATCTTGAACAACTTCATCAGAGAGAGTAGAGGCTGAGAATTTTGAGTGAAGAACTCTTGTGGTGCTGGCTGTGATCTTCAAAGTACTATTATGATCCTCATTGTGCTTGCCAAAGGTTCTGTCCAATATTGGCCAAAAATTCTTTGGGTATTCAGCAGAACAAGTAAGGTAGTACAAGCTATCATCAAGGGCCAAACATATTGCTCCAAAAGCTCTGTCACCATCATTTAGCCAGTCATTCTCATTCTCATAAGTCTCTCTTCCAATTCCAATAGACAACTCATAGAGACCTCGTCTCTTCAGAGAGGCAATCATCTTCAACTTCCATTCCGAATAGCTTGTGAATGGGGTGAGAAGAGGGATTGATGAGTCCATTCGAAGTTGTACCTGATAAAACCTGCAAATCAAAACAAAAGGAGCACCGTAAGGTCGGACAACCTGCACATTTAGGCTTTCATCACACCCAGCATAGTCAATCAAGCAAGCTTGATCAACAAGTTCTTACTTGGGGTATTAAGTGGTAAGCCTTGGCTTCTGGTGTAGTGCTGGAATTTTGAGCTATTGCTCACTTTCCATGGAGAAATCTGTCAAAAATCTTGTTTTTGAGAGATTGATCTTTGTCCCGCCGTATGCTCTGATACCGTATTAATTCTTACACATGATCTAGGAACTAGGAATCAAAATCATCAAAGAATAATTAACAAATACTCATGAATTGGAAAATAACTTGGATCCAGAATGGTTTCCTCTTTGTATATTTAATAAACAATAAAGGGTTACAATACCAATGCTGAGCAATGGCTTAACTCCATGAAGAATTTGAATACCTAAGGGACAATTCGAATTCAATGAGTGAGTCTAGCTTAACTGACTCTTTGCCATGCAATCTCACTCAGTTAACCACTTGACTAAAACCCTAATTAAATCACCAAACGCTAACTGAAGTCGGAGTGCAATAAATGACTGAATCTCAACTGAAGGAGATCAAACACATGTCATAGCAATCCAACCATAAGTGCTAGTCCTGCATGACTCCAATGAACCCTGATGAAGTTAACTGAAGCTGAACTGACCATCAGAAGTTGGTGGAGGCACCTTGTTGACTCCAGTTCATTAAATAATCATTAAATAATATATTTAATGAATGGAGGCGCCTTAACTGACTGTAACTGACTGGTTGAACCACCAGTTAGCAATTAGGTGCATTAATGTCACACAGATCACTCCTGGAGTGCTCCAATTAGCCTCCTTGACTGTAGGAGAAGGCTAAGTTAGCCTCCTTGACTGTAGGAAGGCGTGGGTGTGACTGGATGATGGCAATTAATGCTCCACTGATGTCAATTAAACTTAGGATAGTGGTTTAACTAGGCCCATTTGACCAAAAGAGTGAGTATGATGGTAGATGTCTCCAACAGTAGGTTCGCAACGTGATGACGCTTCTATGCAGGAGAGGCCATTGTTGGGGTTATCTCTATACCCACAACGCTAGGCCTGGTAGCCTCTCCATTCCCTAGACTGGTATCCCACCTATGAAGTTGATTTATCCACTCCTCCTTAGCGGTCGGTGGCATGTTGGGATATAATAAACCCACTTAATACTTAGGATAAAATATTTAATCATTATTTGATTAATTTCCTACCCGCTAGCCTAGATAGTTGACATCCACTTACACACATGGTCAACACTTGCCATATATACCCCAGGAGTGATTTTATCCTGATTCTAGATTGATCCTGCCAACTTTATTAACTACTAGAATTAGCAATTGTGCCTTCCTGCAGATTGTGCCTTTAGACTGTTTTATTCCTTCTTTTCAGTGGATAAGGTAAAGCTATTCAACTACGCAACTGCTATCTTTTATGGACAACTCATCCTCCATGATTTTCTCTCCATATTCCATGATTAGCAATCTTTTCCTTTACACGTCATCACTCACTCATGCCTTAGCTAATTCATGAGCTCTTGGTCTAATTATGAAACTGTTTTATTCACCTATGGGGGTTATCATATTTAGTAAGCATGCTTTATGAGCTAGCATTAGTTGTCTCCTAGAAACTCTATTTTCCTTTATAAGGATGTATTACCTATGTAATAATATCAATCATCATTCATTGATCATTCATAATGTGTGTTCATGATTCTTCTTCTTCTCTCCTTATGTTGATTCTCTGCAATTCTCTGTGAGGTTAATTGTGTGCCCAGATCCTTGGCTTGTTTATAGAATTCTTGTTGCATTAAGGCTTTAGAATTATGGCATGGTATCAGAGCCTAGGATATCAAAGCTCTACATGACATCATATCTTTGAGAGATCATTAACTAATCCTCCTTTTCAATTTTGTAGGTTTATTTTACAGGTACAACTTCGAATGGATTCAAGAGTATTAGTTCCTCTTCTTGCTCCATTCACAAGCTATTTAGAGTGTAAATTGAAGATGATTTCATCTCTAAAGAGACAATGTCTATATGATGTTTCTATGGAGTTGGTAAAGAGTCTTATGAAGAGCTAAGTGACTGATTGAATGACTATGATTAAGCTTTTGGAGCCATGTGTCTGTCTATTTCTCCAACCATGCGCTACCTTATTGATTCTGCTAAATACCCAAAGGATCTCTAGACAACATGGGATAGAGTTTTGGGAAAGCACAATGAGGATCCTTCTAGCAATTTGGAGAGCTCCTCTAGCTCCTCAATGATTGCTCTCTCTCAAGATGTCTTAGCCTCTACAATCTCTTATGAAGTTGTTCATGATGAAGAAGTAACTCATGTAGTTATTGTTGCTACCGTTCTCTTTTATTCAAATGCTTCCTCTTTCTATCAAGAAGCAAATATTGAAGAGTCATATTTTTCTGTATCTCTTGAAGTTGAAGATATTGATTCATCTTCTTATGATGCTAATGATGAAGAAGAAATTACTAATGGAGCTACCATTGCCATTATTAATGATTCTCTCACACATTTAGTGTTCTCTGTCTTTTATCATGGATTATGAGATCCATATGCTAGACCTTTCACACTTTGTGCATACCTCTCTCCTTGATGGTGTGCAACTTAGTGTCTTCCTGGATGTTTGCTTATCTAGATCAAGTTCTATATGTATCATACCACTCACCATACTTGATCCCATGCACTTCTACAACTCCTCCTTTGTTCTTGGCACTCATTCTCAAAGCCTCTTTGAAGATTTTGAACATCATTATCTTTCCTCCTTACATACTTCAACCGGAGAGGATTCTTTATCAATTTATGCTCTAGAAGATTATCTATCTTCTTCTCATGAGTCTATTGATGTGCTAGTATGTGTTCTTTTAGATACTTCGGAATCTAGATTAATCTATGGAGTCTCTGCGTTCGCACTCCTTGATCCTAATCCTTCTCCTTTTTCCTACATGATCACTTGCACACCTCCTCTCAGTGTGAATGGAGTTGGAGATCTTATGCATTCACGTGGACACTTATTTCACCTATCTGGAGTTGATTTCATCTCTAGTACCAGTTCGAAGTTCAAGTCATCACATCATCTTGGAGTTGATTACAACTCTCAAGATCTTCCAACCATGCTTACACATCATTGGATCTTAGTTGTTCTACATGGTCCCAGTTTCCATCATGTAGTTGTTTATGTTTTTTATCCAGGTGAGTAGATTTCTCTTCTTCCCAACAAGAAGATTCCTCCATTCATCAACATTTAGTTTGGAGCAGCAACAACACTAGCAGTTCAACATTTTTGGTTCACCTTTCATGTCCTTTCTCGAGGGAGGATTTTCCCCATGTGGTTTTGCCTCTTTCCTCAGTTCTTTGGACAATATAAATTGTAAAAGGGTGACCATAGCCTTGTTGTTGGGTCCTATATGCATCTATATTTCTGATTATTTCATAGATATCATCATAAAGTCAGACTTAAGGGGGGTGTTGGGATATAATAAACCCACTTAATACTTAGAATAAATATTTAATCATTATTTGATTAATTTCCTACCCACTAGCCTAGATAGTTGGCATCCACTTGCACCACATGGTCAATGCTTTCCATATATACCCCAGAAGCATTTTGATCCTGATTCTAGATTGATCCTGCCAACTTTATTGACTGTTAGAATTAGCAACTGCACCTTCCTGCAAATTCTGCCTTTAGACTGCTTTATTCATGATTTTCAATGGACAAGGTAAATCTAGTCAACTATGCAACCGATATCTTTTATAGCCAACACATCCTCCATAATTTTCTCTCCATGTTCCATGATTAACAATATTCTCCTTTACACATCATCACTAACTCATGCCTTAGCTAATTTGTGAGCTCTTGGTCTTATTATGAAACTGCTTTATTCACCTATAGGAGTTGCCATATTTAGTAAGCCTACTTTATGAGCTAGCGTGAGTTGTCTCCTAGCAACTCTATTTTCCTTTATAAGGATGTATTACCTATGTAATAATATCAATCATCATTCATTGATCATTCCTAATGTGTGTTCATGATTCTTCTTCTTCTCTCCTTATGTTAATTCTCTGCAATTCTTTATGAGGTTAATTGTGTGCCTAGATCCTTAGCTTGTTTATAGAATTCTTGTTGCCATCAAGGCTTTAGAATTCTGACATGGCCCTTGGCCAAGTTTATGTGTGTTGTGGGCTTTAAGATGGTTCACACTAAAGTTACAAGGAGAAAAATAGTCAATGGTCCCAAGCATTCTCACATGCCAAGGGCCCTTAAAGGGATGGAGAATGCTAAGGGTTTCTTTGAGACCAAGCTCAGATGATAGGCATGTGCTCGCATTGAGCACTTGGAAATGAGTCTGTACAATGAAAGGCAGTACCCTGGAGCCTAGAAGCTCATTGTTGATTTTTTGGGGGACTGGTGGAGGATTCTAGTTCCAATAGAACTTGAGAGACAAGGCACACAAAAACCCTGTGCATGTTATGGAGTATTAAGTCGTTGTTAAATATGGCCATGGAAGGTTGTTTGAGTGGTAAACTTCATGAGGACCTGCAAGACCACTCCACGATGGCTTGTCTTAAGAGGTTGGAGGAGGGTATGAGAAGACTGGCTCGCAACTAGGTCGTAGCATATGAACATATTAACAAGAAACTAGACGCTCTGGATCATGAACTCACAGGGAAGAGCTTTAGCAAGCCGACTCTAACTAGCCCCTATGCCTCGAATTGATATTTTGTTGCTGCTCGAAAGTTGTCAAGCTTGTTGCCAAGCTGGAGAAATCAGGTGCAGGTTTGTCCTTATTGGTTATTTCTGATGATGATTAATCTCAGTTTTAGTAGGTCTAGTTTTATGGTCAATACAAAGTTTGTCTACTCTTCCTTAATCTCAATTTTGTGGGTCATAACCCGTGACCTATGGGGAATCTTATTATGGGCTAGTTACCAATCTTAGTTTTGGTTTTCAAACTCAGTTAATCTTAATAAATCTAGATAAGACTTTTAAACATCCCTAGGCGTGAAACTATTATTCTTCCTATAATTTTTGGATTCTCTCTACAAAAGTATACCTAATTTTGATATGTACAAGTTTTTTCATTAAACTAATATAAATTTAAACTTAAAAGAAAATTATGAATAGAAAAATTTACAACCATATTTCAATATAATGTGTAATTTAAATGTTAACCCTTTTTTTTTAATAATGTGTAATTTAAATGTTAACTTTTTTGTTTAAGTTTATATTTTTAATTGTGAACTTTGCTCGACCCATAATAGGTCATATTTTGATTTAATATTTCTCAATGTTTGGAGATAGGTATTCTATATTTTATTTGTGGAAACAAACCATTGTATTTTTTAAATTACTAATTGTGGATCTTATATATTTGGTTTATGTTTTATGGTTGATGAAGTTTTTGATAAAATTTTTTTTATTAAAAGGGTGTTTTTTTAATCATTGGATTTATGATGTTTCTTTAATTTTTTGTTTAGAGGTTTTTAGTTGTGATAATTTGTAAAAAGTTTCCGTTTATAATTTAGTTGGTAATCTAATTTTTTTTGGTCCGAGGTTATGATTTTAAACTCAATAATTACTATTATAGGTACCTTTTGTGTCATTAAGGGGTGTATGGTTTAAATTTAGATCAATTGTGATGGATCTTGGGTTAGGTGAAAGGTACAAAGGTAACCCCAAGTAGAAGGCTGATAGTTCTAAACATGTTTAAGAGTAATAATGTATACAATTCTTAAGCAAAACAGAAAGTAAACAATGACATTCACATGCAGTACACTGGATTTTACCATAGAAACCTCGAAGGAAAAAACCAACTTAACTTAGAGCTTCACCACTCTCTTTGTTTATTTTTCCATGTATTAATTCAACTATTTACAATGTAATATATAGTAATTTACCAACCTATGAAACCCTAATTCCCAAACAAGAATTATATTACAATGGGACGAAAACAACAAAAAATGGAGCAAAAAACAACCCAAAAAAAAATCTCAGGGGCTTCGCCCTTGAACCCCCAGTCGAGAGGGCCAAGTCCCTCTCGAACCCCCTTCATTTGAGGACCAACCCCTGAACCCCCACCGAAAAGGGGGTAGTCATGAAAAGAATATAACACATACCCAACAAAGTCAACAAATTATCCATACATCTAAATCAAAAGCAATTGTAGAAAAACAAACAAACAAAACATGCAAAAGAAGAAAAAAAACTCCTTTCAACCTACTTAATCAATATACACATTTCTTGATGTCTCTTCATCCTCTTTGAGATGTTGGGTTATGCTTATAGTTTAGTTAGTAACAAGAATTAGATTAAATGGGCCAAAAATAACAAAAAATGGAGCAAAACACAACCCAAAAAATTATTTGGGCTTCTCCCTTGAACCCCCAGTCGAGAGGGCAAGTCCCCCTTAGACCCCCTTCATTCGAGAACTAGCCCCTAAACCCCCAGCAAAAAGGGTGTAGTCATGAAAAGAATATAACACATAGCCAACAAAGTCAACAAATTATCCATACGTCTAAATAAAAAACAATTGTAGAAAAATAAACAAACAAAACATGCAAAAGAAAGAAAGAAAACTCCTTTCAACCTTTTTTCATAGCAAAAAAAAAAAGTAACTTGCTATTCATAAGGAATCAAAGTTACATCGGACATATACAAAAAGGCTGCCAATTAAGATTGTCACAAGACTATCTTCCATCCTCTAAAAGCAACAATCAACTAAGACAAATCATACAAAATGCATACCTTCAACCACAAAAAAACACCATCTTCAAACATAAGACATACTACAAAACTTAAGCAGTTTTCCACAAACCTACATCCTGAAAACTTAATCCCATAAAACCACTTGCTCCTCCCAAAATAAGAACAACTTCCCACTGTCAAGGATTTCCCCATCCAAGAATTCTTCAAATAAAAAGAAATCCTCCAAAGGTCCAACAACTTTCTTTCAGAGCTCATAAGCTTCAACGTAAACTCTCTGAAAATATGAGTGAAAGAGATAGAAGGAAAGGTATTCTTTAACTCCATAATTCTATTCTTCCAATAAGAAAGAAGCAATACATTCAAATCTGAAATCCCCATAATCCAGTCAATGACAACCTTAGAGTCTCCCACGACATGAAGGCCCTGGAGGACTTTCCTTTTAGCGAACAAGAGAAGACCCCAAAGCGCTAGAAGTTATGCTCTAGTGTTACTACCTTCCCCAATACTCCATTGAAGTTTAAAAATAAGATCAGGCTTAATTTTCAACATAAAACCTGCTCCACCTAAACCATTAACCTAAGGTCCATAAAAAAAACCCGACTAAAGTAAGGTGGTCAAAACAAGGTTTAAAAATAAGTTTGTTTGTCCTCTTCGATTTCCACTGAACCGAATCTAAGAATTGCCCCACTGCTTTGAAGCTCACTTGTAAGAAAAAAAGTTCCTTATTATAAAAAATACAACGACTCCTTGCTTTCCAAACTTCCCAAAAAATATAAAGAGAAAGTTCTCTGAACTTTGAACTTTTACTAATCCACATCCTTAAACAGTCTTGGAAACTTGAACCAATCCAACTTGCTTTGAAATTAAGTAAGGTTTGATAAGAAAACCATACTTTCCTTTAAAAAAGAACAAGTCTCGAAGAGATGTGAGATAGATTCCATTTCTTTTAAACTCCTTTCAACCTACTTAATCAATATCCACATTTCTTGATGTCTCTTCATCCTCTTTGAGAGGTTGGGTTATGCTTATAGTTTAATTAGTAACCCAAGCCTTCATTGGTCCTCAAACTCTAGGAGGTCTTGAGTTCAAACCTACACGTAATTATTATAGGTAGTTTTTGTGTCATTTAGGGGCGTGCATGGCCTAAATTTAAGTCAATTGTGGATGAGTAAAAAGTACAAAGGTGATGGCCCAATTAGAAGTCGACAAATCATTTATGATCAGTCATAAGTCTAAATCAAATGTGATTGTAAAAGAACAAACAAACAAAACATGCAAAAGAAAAAAAAACTCATTTTAACCTACTTCATCTATATCCACATCACATTGTTTTTTTCCAAATTTTCTTATAATATAAAAATATGAACTTTTAACTTTTAATAATAATAAAAATATTCATTTAATATGCTTGTTCTTTTAATCTAATCTTCTAAGTATTTTTTTTTTCAAATTTTCATATAATATACAAATTTAAACTTTAAACTTTTAATAATATATATATATATATATATATATTAAATGTGGTGCACCATTTGTTAGAGGGCTACTCCACGGAAAATTCCAATACCTGATATTCAGGTTGAATCAAGGTATGGTCAGCTCATCAATCGCAACATTTATTACAAAGGGCTCCACAAGAGCAACATGTCACTTACAAGAGTAAAACCTGGGTGGGGAGGGTAACATTCATTCCTCCCAACCACCCAAGCTACATCCATTTGACAATAAAAATATTAATTTAATATGTGTGTTCTTTTAATCCAATCTTCTAAATAATGGGAATACAAGTTGTGGTTTAACTTTTATGGTTAATGTAAAAGATTCTATCACTTCACCTATATCCATATCACATCCTTTTTTTTCAAATTTTTTTATAATATAAAAATTTAAACTTTAAATTTTTAATAATAATAAAAATATTCATAAAATAAAATCCTAAAGCCATATACCATTGGAAAGTGAATTTATCAATTTAATATGCTTGTTCTTTTGATCTAATCTTCTAAGTAATGGGAGTACTAGTTGTGATTTAACTTTTATGCTTAATGTAAAAGAAGTTCTATGCTGGTTTTATGGTTTTTTAGGTCGGCGTAGAATGTAATTCTATATTAATAGTTTTATGTTGTATTAGTTTTGGTTTATAGTTATAAACTGTGGATAGATAATAAAATAGTTTTTGTTGATTTTTTTATGATTTTTAAGATTAAAAAGTTTAATAAGCAATATGGTTTTATTAATATAAGTATGTGATACTTTCTTTTGGAAAAAAATTTCTCTACAATTTTTTTTTTTATAATATAAAAAAAATTGATTTATTTTAAATTTGTAAATTATTTTTTGTTATTATAAAAATATTAATTATATCTTTAAAAAAAAATTTCAATTAAATCAAAATATATATATGTACCAATTTTATTTGTGTTTATATAGATATTAATCCTTTCATGTTAAAATTAATCCTTTAATTTTAAACTCCATTTTATTATGATAACATACACTTTTATAAACATTAACTTTTAATTTAAAACTCCATTTTATTATGATACCCTGAACTCTTATTAACATTAATCCCTTAATTCAAAATTTCATTTTTACTTGTCCATCGAGCACCTTAATTCAAAACTTCAATTTACTTCTCCATCAAGCAACCTCACTCACTTGGTGATGAGATATCTATGACATTTATGTTGCCTATTACTCCCCATGTCTCACATTTAATGTTTGAAGGAATACTTATCGTTCGCCATGGTGATTCTTGGAGGTGAGTTGTTGAGGAAATGAGGAGAAGGAGAGTATTAAGTGAAAATAAAATGAAATACAAAGTAGGTTAAGAATTGTTTTCTTTTTTATTAAAATTTTATGATAAAATTAAAAAAAATAAAAATTTATAAATATAATTTTTAATAATTTTTTTTATACAAATTATTATAATGTTTTAATCTTTTAAAAAAAGTTTTATGATGATAACAAAAACAAAATAAAAATAATTTGTTTCAATCTATTTAATTTGTATCCACCTCACATCCTTATTTTTTATTATTATATAACCATTTAAATATTTATTTTTCAATAACTAAAAATTCATATTTATTAAAATAATATTATATTAATATAGAATAATATCATAAACTATATATTATTAAAAAAATAATTTAATAATTTCAGGTGTTTATATAAATTTTCTCTGATTAGATCTTCTAAATAAAAGGAGGCTAGTGTGGTTTAAATTTTATGATTAAGCTTAGAAAAAATTCTCTTTTTTCGACATTGGATAAAAAAATTCTTTCATATGTATCTTTAAATTTATAGGTTTTTACTTTTTTAATGGGATTGTTATTTATCTAATATTATTATATGTATGAATACAATTGCGTATTTTTATATTAAAAATCGTTATTATTTTAATATTATTTTTCTTTGTTTTAGTTTGGTGGGTTATCTCAAGTGGTTGCGTGTTGTGAAAAACAAACAAAAGGTCTTAGGGTCAAATTCCCAAGTGACTATGCATAATAAGAGCCTCACTCAATGTCGTTGTTGGGTTAGGTTTCATAATCACTGCAATCGAATGGTTTACCTTGGGTACCATCCTCAGAATGAGAGGAAGTGCCTTAGGTTTCTCGTGATACATTACATTGAAAAATAAATAAATAAATTATTTTTCTTTGTTTTCTTTGAAACTTTTCCAAGTTAATATTTCCAATAAAATCAAATAGTTTACAATAGAAAATAGAAAATAGGAAATTAAAAAACTAAAAATTAAAAATTCACTTTCACATGCTTTGAAGAAAAAGTTGGCCCACTCATAAAAAGTGATCATTTAATTCAAAAATTCAATTGACTTGTGCACCATGCAAAGTCTATTGGTGATAGGATGATTTATGATATTTGCGGTATCTCTTACTTCCTATGACACATAACTTATGAGTACAAGGAAATTTTAGAAATGATTTCCACATTCATGGATGGCATCTCTAATAAATGTGTAGATATAAATTAATGAACTTCACTCGAGGGGATTATAACTAATACATAGTCACCTAAAACTAACCAAATATCCAAGAACATTAACAACAACCATTTAAACTAATCCCTTGAATTAATCAAACTTTTAATTATTATAAATATTCCATGTATAATAAATATAAATAAAAAAGGGGTGTTAAGTTATAGAAGTCATCATTAACCCCGAAGCAGGTAAAATTTTAAGGATCCATAAAAATATTTGAAGTATAAAAACTTTGGTGAATCTTACTAATTCTTAATTTTCTAACCATAAAGTGATGGGCGATATTTTTATAAAAAGATTCAACTTTGTAATCGTTTTATATAGTTTCTGGCCAATTTTGGCGAATTTTAGAGTAAAAAAAAATTATCCCATGGAATTTAGGCGAATCAATGTTAATCCTAAATGTTGGGCTCATTCCCCCCTATAGGGTGTGTTGTCCGCCGATTGCACACCAGCAGCAGAAATCTTCCGAAAGCTATCTCCTCACTTAAGAAAGTGGGAGAGGTGTGACCTTGGGGGCAAGCACAGAGCCAGGTACTGTCACCTACTCCTAGCTCCTCTGTTTAGGCTAACTCCTAACGAAGCCAAGGGGGGTAATCCCTACAAAAGAGTTTCTACGGCTCTTAAGTTGTTAAAGTGTTTTAAAAGGTTGCGAATGCGGATGGGTGTTGTCTAGGAGTTATGATTAAATGTGTTTGTTTATTATGAACTTGACGCATAAGATAAAGTAATCCACATTGCTATCAAGAGAATCGAAAGATGAACAATAATTCAAGACTTTATGAAGATGCATTCATAGATAAAAATTAAACAGGCCAAAGACAATTGATCCAAATATAACAATTATGCATAAAATAATAGACCAGTGCCTTATGGAGTCAGAGTACTGCAATGCGTAAAGAAATTAACAGCAAGTCTTGAAATAAAGCTAGTGAATATTAAGTTGTGCAAGTGCTCTCGGTATATTTTAAATGTTTTTAAGTGGTCTTGCTTATGGTGTCAACAATGGTTTGTCAAGAGCCGGGAGAATGTTCCAAGTTTAATCTGTTGAAGACATGACGGCCCGCCCAGTATCTCAGGTTGGTATCGTGAAGATTGACCAGCTAGCTGAGAAGCTTAGACAGCGGGGAGTTCCGGCGCCTCTACTAAGAAGAACTTAGGAAATTCTCTACAACGCCGGTGCGTTGGTTATGGGGTTTAAATTTTATTATGTTTCTCTTGCAAGATTAAAAATCCAATCCCGTTTCTGGGTACTCCAATTTTGAAGTCGGTTAGAGCATACTCCGGCAAGGAGACAACGAAGTTAATTAATTATGGGGGAGTGAGTTGCAAATTTTAATTAAGTAGATTAATTAAAACTCTTCGAGAGAGAGCGCTCTTGACCTTGTCTTATGACGAAGGTTCAAGAGACTTAGTTAAACTAAATGCCTAATGCAAGGGGAATGCAAACTAGCTATGCTCTCCGATAGAGAGTGCTCTTGACTTGGGTTATGACAAGTTCAAGAGATTTAATTAATTAATTGATTAAACTTTAAGGAAAATAAAGCTAAACTACTCAAGAGTATCTTTCAGACTTTTTAGGCCCTAATTGGGAAAGCATGGGGGTAAGTAAAATTATATCAAAAAGTAAACAAACTTTGCATTAGCTAAGTAAATAAACAAAGAAAAGCTTTTTGTCTTTTATATTTTATGAATGATAAACTAATCAGAAATAAACTATCTAACCTTAGTAAAAGAAACAAAACTTTAACAAATTTGAACTATTCTATCATATTCTACCTTTAGCAAATTATTAAATAAATATGCAAGCATGAAAAAAGGACGAGAAGAGGGGTGTGGGAGCCGTAATACCACTTGCTCTTTATTAATTTGTTTACAATGCTTGAAGTTTGGAGTCCTTTGTGATCTTGAGAATGTCTTCATGGCAACCTGGAGAATGGGGATGAAGAAAGGGGAAAAAAGAATGTTTCTTGGAGCTTATATCTTTGATTTTTTGCCAGCATTTCCGCTTAACCTGTCATGAAAAGAGAAAAACCAGCAAGCTATTTTCCTACAAAATGATGGATTAAACAATACAATACATTAACAAAATATACTTAGTACTTGAGCAAATATAGGAACTTTATGCTACTTCAAGTACTAACTAGATCCGAGTAAAAATGCAAATTTTTTTACACTTCCTAGATCTAGAAATGAGAGCAAGTAAGATGCAAATGATTAGCTTTATAAATCAGAATTTTACTTGCAAACATAAAGTGGAGAAATTTTTAATTTTTAATTTTTGGGTGAATAAAGAAGATAAAACCACTTGGATCTTGAATCCTTGAAACCACTTTGGATCCCAAATAGCATGCAGTTGCTAAAAAAGTATTCTTGGCTCCAAGCAAAGGAGATGCAACTTAGCTCAACCTTTTACTTGGTACAGTGAAGTGATCTGCAGACAAAAAATTATACACTTGCCAAAACGGGGGTTAAATCATCTATTGTTTACTAGACAAATCACAAAAGCATGAAATATAGCTGAATAAAACAATGCTCTTTAAGATTTCTAAAAGTAAATGGAATAAATAGGTAACTTGAAAGCTACAAATACCTATTCTTACGTGCTTTTATAAGCCCTTTAAAGCATGTATTAATACCCACAAATTACCAAAATCAAAGAAATTGAAATAATATCACCCCATTAACCGAAACATATGCATCCAAGATCTACACAGCATGATCCTCCAAAGCCTTTCTTTATTAAAAAATAGGTTGCATAAGAGCAACAAGCATTACAATATTTCACCAAAGGTTCTCTACATCAATCATCCACCCTTAATAGAGCTCAAAGAGCCTCTATTTATACAAAGAGAGAAGGCTAAAACCCTAAAACCAAACTAAGAGTAACACCAGAGTAATTGAATGAGCTCGGCGTGATGATTTGGAGTTGAACTGAGCTGCAACTGAGTTGTAACTGAGTGCTAGAGTAATGAGGGGGGGGGTGAGGTGGCTCATCCTCCCTCGTAATGATCACCCAACCAATAGATAACCCACACTTCAACGAAAAACGGATTTGACCAAAGAGGGCAAATTTTTGACTGATAGTTGAACTGCTACACTCCGATACTTTATCTAAAACTGACCGATATTGATTGGAATCATCATAAATGCTCCATGCCATGTCATTTAGCCTTTATTTGATTCAATTTGGTTAATTTTGGAGAGTTTTTTATTTTCTCCAAAATATTCATTTTTAATATTTTAATTAGTAATTTCTCCGTAAATGACTTTTTTGAGAAATTATTAATTATGAGGCTGAATGAACTTCTGAAACTTGGATCTGGCTGGTTGGCTGATCAAGAATGATTTTTGGCTTAAGGTTAGAGCCTTCAATCACTGAATTCGGGTTCTGGATGACTAACTTATTACAAATTGAATTTTTCCATTTAAATTATGGAAAATTTTAATTAAAAACTTAGGAAATTTTTTTTTAAAAATAAAAATTTTAACGCGTCCAATAAAAAAAATTTGGAATTTTTTCTGAGGGTCCTTGTGACTTAGGACATGACCATAGTCTATTATAATAATGTCTATTAGGTTTATATATACTCAGTTGGGCTCTAATAACCCCCCAAGGCCCATAATTCAAAATCGGGCATTCCAGCTTTGGAGGAAGTGAGAGAAAACCTCGTCAATTATACTTAACTATAGGCAAAGCATAATTGTCAAGGGCAAAAAACTCCCTAGAATACCTTAGGTGAAATTCTACGTCTTAGGAGACCGAACCACTCAAAACACCCTACTAGCACATTTTTTTACAAACCCCGCAGGGCCATGGTCATAATTATTCAAACAAAAAACTGACTAGCCAAAACAGGCTAGACAGAAAGGCGGATCATCTAATACACTGGAATCAAACATTTATCATGTTTGTCAACTAGTGACTCCTCAGCTAATCCAACTATGGTACAAATAAGTGGATAACATGGTGGTGCATTACCCCCTATGTTGTTGTGTATTATATATTATTCATGTCGTCTTGGGTCTATTAGTTGTTATTGTACACCTTGGTCTTCTATATATAGGAAGGATATTCTCATTTAGTCATCATTGTATCTTGTCTCGTCTTGTGTACTCAATACATTGTGTAAGGTGTATCCTCCCTCAAAGGGGATTACTATTTATCTTTTTTTTTATTCATTATTAAGGCATGAATTACTCACTTCTTGTCTATTTTTGCTCTTTTTAAGCTGTTTATGGGACTTGGTTGCATAACATTTGGTATCAGAGCTCTTTCCTCGGGATTGACTTCTGCAAAACAAGTCATCTTGGTATTTTTGCTGCAACTCTTTCTCTTTGAGGATTCGGAGATCGAGGTTAAAACCCACTTCTAAAATAGGCCAAGATATCTCCAGTCTAAAATTCATATCCCTATCCATTACAATTTCAGAGATATTCACAAAGGAATATAGGATTTTTTACTAGTCTAAAACCTAGTCTAAAACAGGTGCTGTAGGGAAAAAGGTCATATATAAGGAATCTGAGATCCAAATTGAGTGAGACCAATTACATTCGAAAGAAAACGGACCAAGGTATCTATGGTAGGATTTTAAGTTGTAGAAATGAAATATTGGATACATGGCATACTATACAAGTTCGTTAGTCTGGATAGGCAAAAAATAAGAAGTTTTGGGAGATTTGTAATAAAAACATTTGGCATATAAAAATTAGGTCAGACCCAGGGCATTGGAAAGAGGACACATCAAGGTACCACAAGCCAAAGTTTCAGACCCAGAGGAGTCAAAATTCAAATTTTACCTCAATTACAAGTCGACCATAAAACAATCTTCTAATCATAGTTTGAAAAAGGTACACCATTTTGAATTTGAATAGCTTTGAGTAGAAGGATATATTTGTGGTACACCCTAGGGTGAGATATATATTTATTATTCAAAATGTTGACAAAAGGAAGTGGAAAAAATTGCACTCCACTCAAACCCCCAGAGGATTCATCCCCGACATATGATGAAATGGAAGACATATCTTTTAGAGTGTCCAAGTTGGAAGGTATGATTAAAGGAAATATTAAAATCGATGGCTTAGTTAAATTGGAAATTAAGACGACAAGTAAAGAGGATCTCGAAGGGATAGCTAGAAAAGAAGATGTTATAGAATTGCAAGAGTTGATGAAGGATATAAAACATAACTTTATTCCTCATGTATCAAAAAGAGGATTAGGAGGAAAAAGGGGACTTATTCTAGTCACATCTTGATAAAAATGAAAAACGACTAAGAGTAAGAAGTTTGAGTCCTCAAAATTTGATGATTCACTACAACATCATGGGTTCAACTCGGGTCTAAGAAACTACTTTATCCCCAAGATTGACATGAGAAATTTTGATGGCAAGGATCCAATCACATGTATCTTTCAAATGGAGCAATTATTTGATCTACACCAGGTGCCAACTTTGCAAAAGGTAACTATTCGTCCTTATATTTAGAACCTGATCAATTTGTATGGTACCAATGGCTTTGTGACCATAAAAATGACTATATTATCTCTTGGTATATATTGCAGAAGAATTGATTGCACATTATGGGGATATAAATAGCAACACCTTCTTTAGCCACTTGGTAAATCTCAAGCAAAAAGGTCCAGTTATAGAGCACATCAAGCAATTTCAGTAGCTAAGTCTAAGAGCGAAGAATATTTCAAAAGTCAATTTGTTAGATCTCTTTATTGGAACCTCGAAGGATAACATTCAACATGACGTGTGTCTATTTGAACCATCATCTCTAGAGAAGGATTTCATGATGGCAAGGAAGGTTTAAAGTAAAAATATGGTGATGACTACTAGAAATACCACTTCCAACACATACAAAGAGAATGATGTTCCTTCTAACCAACCTTAAAGGTTCACACCTCAACAACTAGAGAAAAGAAGAGCAAAAGGCCTATGCTTTAGTCGTGACAATAAGTACAGTAAGGGACATAAGTGTGGAGAGAAGAAATTATTCTACATGGTATATTACTCCCACCATATCTTGTCATGCATTGGGAACGATGGCTTTTAATTTTCAGAAGCTTTTCATGAAATTTTCCTAGGATGGAAAATAATTTGTGTTAAATGGTATCACAGGGAAATTAAGCAAGGCGATCATCTCTAATGGTATGACAACATTGTTAAGAAAAGGAAAACAAGGTGCAATTACACAATTATACTCACTAGATGTTCAAACATGTAAGCCTCCTATTTCGCTAGATATCCAAAGGGTCCTTAAAAATCCTTCCAAGGTGTTTGAAGACATTCCAATAAGACATCACCAATTCGAGATTTGGACAATGCTATTAACTTAAATCCGGGAAGCATTCCTTCTAACATCAGACCTTACAAATACCCCTATGACTAGAAGAATGAAATGGAGCACATGGTTGAAATAGTGACATGAAAATCTAGAATTCAAGTAGTGGCAGATCACATAGAACACCGACAAGCAGTTCTTTAAATCCCAACGATGTCAGAAAACAAGATGAAACTACAAGCAAATCAACATCACTATTAAAGGAGTTTTGAAGAAGCACAAATCATATGGGAACCTGAACAAATCATAGAAACAAGGACCAACCAACTATGAAATCATGTTATTATTGAGTACTTCATCAAGTGGAAGAACTTACCAGTTGCAGATTCGACATGGGAAGATGAGTCCTTCATACATATGCATCTAGGCATTGAGGACAACGCTTGTATGAAGGGGAGGGGCATGTTAAGCCCTAAATGTTGGGCTCATTCCCCCTATAGGGTGGTGCATTGCCCCCTATGTTCTGGTGTATTACATATTATTCATGTCAGATTGGGTCTATTAGTTGTTATTGTATACCTTGGTCTCCTATATGTAGGAAGGAGATATTATCAATTTAGTCATCATTGTATCTTGTCTCCTCTTGTGTACTCAATACATTGTGTAAGGAGGTTCCTCCCTCGAAGAGGATTGCTATTTATCTCTGTTATTCATTATTAAGGCGTTGATTACTCTCTTTTTGTCTATTTCCACTCTTTTTATGCTATTTATGGGACTTGGTTGCATAACAATCAATTTAGAAAAAAATGGAAATTTATGAATATTTTTTTGGGAAAAAAATGTAAAACATTAGCCCATGGGCGAAATTTTGCCCTAATATTTTCCTTGCTGCAAAGCAAATCAAGAAGCAACCTTTGCATGGGGGTGAAGCTAGACCACAAATAACCAAGATCAAGCCTTGCACCTTTTGTAAGGGATGTTGATCATGAAGCAAACGGGAATTAATTAGATTTCCATGATATGAGACTCATTCACAATTATTCATCACATGATCCTTCAATTGATGCTATAAAAAAATTCAATTGAGTAGGATAGTTTATAAAGATTAGTGAATAACAAAGAGAGGATAGTTTAACAAATTAGATAAATATGAACTAGCAAAACAAAATGGAGGACCTTCTCCTTTTGTCATCTCCCATGAAACACAACCTAAAAAACATGCATAGTATGATTCACACCTCAACTCAAAGATATAGAAGGAAACAACTAAGTACAAAGGACAAGTGGTGAGTATTGCAGGTTAAGTTTAGCACCAATAGCCCTTATTATCCATCCAAGCTCATATCAATTGACACAAGTTGTAATCCATTTCAACTCTACCAAGATTGAATTATTTGAAGCATATGTTGTAATGCCCAAAACAATCCAGCGGACATTCCTACTATTATTCCCAGTTGTCTCTTCTCACTAGTTTCAAAGATTTCGAAAGGAAAACAAAGTCTGTGATATTGTATAGGTATAGAAGTATACTAATGCATTGGAGGTTGGAATTTCACCGTGTCATGAGATCATGATAATGGCCATCAACCATGGGCATCCAAATAGATGTGTTATTTGTGAAAACATAGAAATTCATAAGGGAATACGCCAATGTGAAAGGCACTGTGATGAAGCAAAAGATTGCATCTCATTGTATGTGAGGAAATGGAAAGGTTAAAGGAAGGATAAAGAACATAAAAATGCAAGGGACATGCAGGTGACGTAGAGGCAAATAGTAGTTACAAATTCATAGTTATATAAGTTTAAAGAAAAGTAAATGCAACTAGAAATTAGTATGGAAAGCAAAAATCAAAGGAACAAATACATTTGAGGAGAAAATAAGAATGTTTGAGGGTAAAATCTTAAAGTTGTTAATGGAACAAAAGCCTTTGTATGAGGAATTACGGAAATTAGTTTCCCTTATTCTATGTAGTTGTTCTTTAGATAAAAAAGTTATATGGAAGAAGACATAGTCCCACAAGTCATCGTACAAGCAATGGATCATTTTTTTAGATAGTTGCTTATGAATGGATAAAGACCCAATAATCTTTTATTTGTTTTTTTTCCTTAAAAAAACACACATTTTTTTACTTGAAATATGACACTTTTTACAATGATTTTAAGTCATTTCATTCCCTACCTCAAAAAGAGGATAATTTAATAATCTTTGATTTTTGTTGTGATGATGATGATGATTAACGTCCACTGAGACCATCTTTGATCTATTGGACCTTAAGAAGAAAAATACTTGGTTTACTTTAAAATCTTGTTCCTGTGATAAAAAAGCTTGCCAAGAAGCTTCCCAAGCTCACTATAGTTTTGGCAAGTTAGGAGGTTATAAAGCTTTGTAATGTATCAAATACTATGATACTCATATCTAATGTGGGTGTAAGCAAGGCACTCTAAGAGAAAGTGATTTTCATCCTCAACGCTCATAGACTCACATAGATGACAAACCCTTTTCACCCGTGGAGTTTTAGGAATAGATCAACACCCTATTTGGCTATGGAGTTCATGAGAGTTCATTCTAATCTTGGCTATATTAATTTTCTTCCGTGAGCTAATTACTACCGACAGATAGTTCTGGTCCTCCAAGTTAGATTAATGACCTCCTTATAGTATCTTGATTTTATTTTTACCGTTAAATTTTCCTCACACTAGAATTTCTCTTTAAACTTAGAAGTAATAATATCTTTGACATTGTCAATGTTATGCAAAATGTCGTTTTCATTAATGCTCCAATGGTTTAACCAAACCATGGTATTTTTACACCAACACCACTCGAGGCGTAGATGGTTTTGACTTGAGTTTAAAGCAATTTTAGGAAGTCTCTTGTTTCCCATGTTGTTTATCTTATGCTTGTACATCAAGTACCTAGTCGTAGCAATGCTCTTGATGGGGGAAATGCCCACTTCTATGACGAGAATAAGATAAGGCATATGCTTTTAATTTTGAGGTTATAAGTTATAAACCACTTCTGGATTTGCTCAATCTTCCTCCAAGATTATCTAGAAATGTTGCACCCCCATACTTCACGACCATACAAGATAACAGGAATGACAAGAGTTTCAAATAGGAACTTTTTTTTTATCCCACATGACTAGATTGTCTGATTTACAGTTATTTTTAAGACCAAAATAAACTTTTCACCCTCCATTAATCCTTTTCTCAATGCTATAGTTCCAATTGAGCTTGTGATGACTATCAATTCCGAGATACTTGTAAGAAGCCACTTCCTCTAGATTTCTCTTGTCATAAATAAAATTTGTATAGGTGTCTTTCTTAAAATTTATAATCATGATTTTTGTCTTGTCAGTGTTAACAGTCATACCCATGTTAGAGAAAAATTCTTTAAGAAGTCTTAATTGCTTGTCGAGATGAGAAGGACACCTTGCCATAAGAACAATATCATAAACATAAAATAGGAGGATGATAACTATCCCAGCTAAGATTGTACTAGTGCAACCTACTTCTTCTAATAAGTTAATTTATATAACTGTATACAAACCAAATAAATAACTTAAATTCTAAATTTTAGAAAAATATATACATAATCAAATTGGTTAAAATTTTGAAACTTTTAAAATAATTTTGCTTCAATTATTTTATTTATTAATTTAACCCTAACTTTTTTTAATACAATACGCCTAAACCAGCACAAATTAACTCAAAAAAAATCAATGATCACAAATATTAGAAGAGGTGCTTTGTGAATTTCTTTTTTACAAACTTTTATATATATATATATATAAAATGTTTGATTCAATCTAAATTTATAATATAATACAAAACAATAAATTAAAAATATTTAAAAACTTTATAAGAAAAGTAATTAAGAAAAATAACTTTTAGTAAAAGAAAAAATATATATATATTAGTAAGAGTTTAATTGGTTGATTAAGAATGTGACTTTTCCGTTTAAAAATAAAATAAAATAATATATATACATCTATATATATGTTTGTTTGATTCAATCCAAATTTATAACAAGATACGAAACAATTAAAAACAAAAATTATATAAAAAGTAATTTTTTTATATAAAATAATTACAAATTAACTTTTTACAAAGAGGAAAATATATATGTGAGAATTTAATTGGTTCTTTAAGAGTGGAGAGTGATATTTTCTTATCGAAGTTCAATTTCCTAAAAAGTGTGTGGATGTTTGTTTTTTTTGTTTTTTTCAGGAAGAAAAAAACATGTCCTTGTTATTCTTATTAAGAATCAAAGGGCATTGATAGCGCCTTCCCATAAGTGGGTTACATCTCAGAAGAGTACAACTCATATTACAATAAGTCTCCTCCAGTCGCTGTCGGGGGGAAAGGCTAGACAATAGTGTGAAGGATCCCATCAGTAAAACTGTCTCATCATGGAGGGAATCAATCTCATCAGCCCCATCTACCAAGAACCAAAAGGATCAGATCAACAATCTAAAAGAGGCCACATGTTTATTAAAGAGTACATGTTACCATCACCATATAAGTGATCCAAGTAATTGGAATAATACTAATTATGCAATTTTTTACCTTAAATATCGGAAGTTGACTACAAGATGCTTGCCATATGGTGATGATGGCATGATGAGGTTATTATCCATTTGTACTAAACATGTATTCATAATATTGATATTGGGTAATTGTAATTTATATATTAAAATTTGTCATAATATTGATATTGGGCAATTGTAATTTATATACTAAAATTTGTATAGATTTTTATATCATTCTTATTATAAAAATAATGATAAAACAAAATTATTTTAAATGATAATAACAAAAAAATGTAAAATTGAAAGTAGACAAATATGATGAAAAACATGGTGCTGGTCGGGAGGTTTGTGGTTTTTCGCGGCAAAAATATGCGGGTCTAAAGCAGAGCCCTCGGGGGCTAATAAGGAGCCTCCTACAGTTTTAACAAGGGGAGAGGTCTTTTACGTTTTTTACATTTTCTGTTAACCTGTCATCATTAGCATGGATCTTGGCACGGAATATAATGAGGAAGAGGAAATGTTGGATTTTACGGAGGACCCATGGCAGGGTTTCTCCATTTTTTCCACGCCGAAACTCTTTGGTGTCGCCTCTCCAGCAATAGTTCAGGACAGGTTGGAGCATCTGCTAGCTGGAAGCGAAGCTATGGTTTCCGAGGAATGATTGCCTTCCAGTGATGAAGACGGTTTTCAAGGGCAACTAGTCGTCAGGCCGCTTGAACCCTCTCTTGGAGGCTTGCCTTACACTCTCTTCCCCACCGGTACAACCTCCTCTCTGCAGTCAACGAACGTTGTAATCACACACATCGAACCTTTCTTGACATCCTCCCCAACTTTGGCGACACAAATAGATCAAGGGTTTGTAAGTGAGCTCGACCTCCTCGACGCAAAACGACCGTTAACCCTGTACGTCTCGGGAGAACAAGCCCCCATGGTTACTCCAGAGGTTGCGTGTAGCCCGAAGGGATTCATCTCTTCACTGTTACAAACGGGGATCTTAAACGAACCCTCACTTGACTCCGGACCAGGAAAAAGCGACGAAGACATAAGGACAGGTTCGACAAATGAAAGATCAGGTAAAAAGAAGCGGAAGAATAGATGCCTAAACCCTAGCGACAGACCTTTGAATCTATTTTGTGGGGTAGATCTTTCAATTGTAGAAGCAAAAGATATGGTGGATGTTGCCCTAGTTGGGAAGATTAGAGGCCGAAACCCAACCCAGGAGGAAATGGGAAGTTGGGTTCGAAGGAACTGGACAGGGCTGCGGTGCAACGAACCGAAAATCACCTCATTAGCCAAGGGATGGTTCGGCTTTTGTTTCAACTGCAAAGATGATTCAGAGTTTGTCCTGGGGCAAGTCTAGAGCTTTGGCATGACCCCTTTGACGCTGAAAAAATGGTCCCCTCTCTTCAATGCGGATACTGAAAGACTAGATACCATTCTAGTTTGGGTATGCTTGCTGTGAATTCCATGGGAATTTTGGAATCAAACCTCTCTAAGGGCCCTGGAAACCTTTATTAAGGTGGATCTCTCCTTCCTGCAAACAAAGAGAAGGAAGGTAGCAAGAATTCTTGTGTCCTTAAATATTCAAACCAGTCTCAGGGATCACATCAACTTGATTTGGGGTCCCAAGATCATAAAACAACTACTGGATTATGAAGGACTCCCATTCAGATGCCATAAATGTCATGAGACAGGGCATCTTGCAAAGAACTGCCCACAAACCCTGCCCTCAGTAATTTCCAAGAAAAAGCAGACCTCGAAGGAAGCTAGGGTTCCACAACTGGAAGAGCCTGTGGCGGAACAAGAAAAGGAAAGTAGCCATGTAGCAGCATAGGCAATAGGACATTCTACAGGACAGGTCGAGGAGCTAGCAACCTCTGCCCTCTCCCCTAGGATTACTCCTCCAAGTCAGAACGAGCCTCATAACACTATTGGTATGCTTCCTTCTGCATCGTTAAATAATCAATTAAATAATTTAAAACTAAATGATTCTCCACCCCCAGACCTTTGTGTTTCTTCCTTCCCCCCCCCTCACCTCCCCTCATACACTCCTCTCCGATGCACTCTATCCCTACACATCCCTTGGTGGCTCCCTCTTCATCCCCTCTCCCAGACCACCAGGCTTCTCCCTCCACTTCCTCAATCCGTTTTCACCTCAGGTCAAGAGATATTCCTGTCATGATGAACCCAAAAGCCCCAATCCAGGGACTTGGCACAAACCCTTGCTTCCCTTCAAAGGGAAGAGGAAGGGAAGACCCTCACATCTCTTTGTGGTGCAGCATAAGGCACTTAGGGATCAAGCAAATGGAAGGTAACAAACCCTCTTTGGGGCACTTAGAGCAGTGCAAGCCTTGAAAGGGGACCCCAAATGAAGCTTCTCTCTCTCAACTGCAGGGGTCTGGAAAGTACTCGAAAAAAACTTCCCATCAAGAAGATGCTTTCGGTACATAAACCAGATGTTGTCCTCCTTCAAGAAACCCTAGGGTCAAAAATGGAAGTTTCAAACCTGATGTCTACAATCTCTCCTTTTTACACCTTCATAGCTCATAGTGCAAGAGGGCACTCAGGTGGGCTAGCAATTTGATGGAATCAGTCTACTTTACGTTGCACAAACTCCTGGGGAGCACCCACAAGCCTAGGAATTCAGCTTAACTGGGTTGAGGCCAACATAAATTTGAACATACTAAACATTTATGGGCCTTACAATAACGGAGTGGAGTTATGGGAGTCCTTTAAAAGCTCTGGCATTATGAGAAAGGAAAACCTGATCATCGGAGGAGATCTAAACTTTACTCTGGAGGCCCATGAAATTTGGGGCCAAAGGCGAGAACAGACCCTTTAGCCTCCTTCTTCAGCAACCTCCTCCACAACTTGAAGATGGTCGATCTAGACCCCCAAAAACTCAAACCCTCTTGGACAAATAGAAAGGCGGGGGAAGACAGGATTCCAGAGAGGCTAGATAGATTCCTATTGGCAGAAAATCTATTGGAGGAAGACTTGATGTTTAAACAATGGGTGGACATGGGAGTAGATTCAGACCACATGCCCATTTGCCTGGAAATTCAAAAAACCCAAGAAATCCAGCTAGCCCCTTCAAGCTATGCTTTTCTTGGCTTAAGAATGAGGAGGTTACTCAGCTTATCCAAAACAACTAGATACCCTTTCAAGCAAAAGGAGGCACATGGGCTGCTGTCCATTTTACACAAAACCTGCTCAGAATAAAAAAGAATTTTAAGGAATGGGCTCAAAACAAAAAGACCTTGGATGACCAAGCAATCATCCAGATCGAGGCAGAACTAGAAGGATTACAAAACGCCAATGGGGGTGGCTTTATCACCCTCAAAGACAAGGAATGATTAATTTCTTTGGAATCTAACAGGAACAAAATTCTAAAGGAAAGAGAGGAGGTCTTGAGTCTAATGATTAGAGCCATCTGGATGGAATGTGGTGATGACAACACAAAATTATTCTAAGCTTACACCAAAGGAAGAAAACAACAGAACATAATATAGGAGCTAAGGAAGGACAATAATGAGACAACCTCTTCATTTGAAGATCTTGCCGAGACATGAAAGGCCTACTTTGAGAATATGTTTAAAGCAGATCAGCAAGCAACAATAGTTGAGTTAATCCAACTCTTACAATACTTCCCTGAAAGTATCACAAAGGAGGATAATTCAAACCTAATGGAAGAGGTCTCAGAAGAAGAGCTGAAATCAACACTGCACAGCTTTCAAAAGGACAAAAGCCTAGGTCTAAATGCGTGGATGGTGGAATTTTTCCTAGCTGCTTATGACATCATTGGTCCTGACCTTCTATAATTGGTGGAAGAAACAAGGATAAATGGAATTCTATACCCTCCACTGAACTCAACCTTTCTAGCTCTCATTCCGAAGAAGGACAATCCAAAAAGTCTAGAAGATTACAGGCCCATCTCCCTGTGCAACATAAATTACAAGGTGGTCACAAAGATTCAAAAAGGTACTCTCAAAACTCATTTCAAAGGAGCAGTTTGGCTTTCTAGAAGATAGACAAATTCATGAAGCCATTGGGGTAGCTCAAGAAGGACTCCACAATGCAAAAATAAAAAAGACCAAAGGGGCAATCCTAAAAATCGACCTCTCCAAAGCCTTCGACAGGGTTAGTTGGATTTATCTTAGGCTGCTCCTTACTGACCTGGGCTTCAACTATACCTTTATAAAATGGATTTTTGTTTGCATCTCAACAACCTCTTTTCATTAATGGAGCAGCCTCCCATTTCTTTCTTTTTGAAAGAGTACTTCGCTAGGCTTCCCTCTTTCCCCCCTTCTTTTCCTACTAGTTATAGAAGGACTAAGCACAACTTTATTAGATGCAAAAAGAAGAGGCCTTTTTGAAGGAATTAAGGTTGCTGCCAATCTAAACATCACTCATCTTCTGTTCGTAGATGACATTCTCATCTTCTGCAATGGCTCTCTCAGGGAAGCAGAGAGGCTATCCGAAATCTTGACCCTCTTCTATAAAGGAAAAGGAATGCAAATTAACACCCATAAATCCATAATCACAACTTTCAACTTAAAAGAAGAGTTAGTGGGGACTTTTCTAGAACTATTTCCCTTCTTGCATTTCTCCCTGGATGATGATATCAAATATCTGGGCTTCAGAGTAAATCCAAACAGCTACAGGAAGGAAGACTGGAATTGGTTTTTGGAAAAACTTGAAGTCATAGTCAACACCTGGTGCAATAGATGGCTTTCAAGAGCTATAACACCCTGGTTTTGACCCCATTTGCATTAAAAATGTAAATGATGTATATATTGTAATTAATCATGGTGTGGAGCTAAAGGAAAAATCCCCACCATTGGTTTAACATTTTATGTTTCAGCAATTAAAATCTTTGCCGATGGTATTTCGTGCTAGCCAGCACATTATAATTTTGGCATCATGTAAATATGCAATTTAATTAAAAACCCACACCCAGCTATGTCAATGCAACAATAATGAGATGGGGGCATGATTTCCTAAGGATATGGGGGGATATTCAAAGAGAGAACCCATCAAACTGTCAACTACCTTTCTTGTCTCATTCACCCAATCATTTAATTCTACCAGAAATTGGTTGGTGTTACGGAGAAAACTTCCTATGGCTTGGGGTACCACAACAAACAGAGTAACCACATAAATCAATCCTTTCCAATATGCAAGACAAACCAAACATCTAACACTAAAGGATCCCGATACATACCTTATTCCATACGGTTGATGTAGATCCTGTTAACACCCAAAAAAGGTTCACTACCTCATCTACCCCATTACATGGCTCATTTGTCCATTTTCCTACCATATTTCCATCAAAAACCCATAAAACCATCTAAAAAGCCTCCAAAAGGCTTAAAATGCCTCCAAAAAGCCATAAAACCCTCTTTTCCTCCAAAAAATATCCAAAATTCCTCCAAAAAAACAAAAAATCTCCAAAAAGGAAGAAAAAATATAAAATAATGAGGAAAAGGAGGAAAAAACCCTAAACAGCTGAAACCCTAACCCTAAACTGGCACTCCACCACTATAAATAAGTGATGGAGACCCCTCTTTTCATATCCACAATCACAAGTATCCTGCCTCTGCCAAAATTGCTCTTGAAACCCTAGCTCACCATTGAGCTACTTTCACCATTGAGAGCCCCTTTTGGCCCATTTCCACCATTGGAGAAAGAGAAGAAGCAGCTAGACCTCGGAGCAACCTCTCGGATCAATGCAACGGGCTTCACCAACCTCCACATTGGAGGTCAGATCAATAAAAAATCATTCTTTACTTTTTACTGTTTTGCTTCATGAACATGTTTAGATTAATTTTTATTACTGTTTAACATCTTTTATTTCACATATTATTGAACTGCTACTAAGGAATCCATTTTCCTTAGTAGGTGCTCATTCGCACAAGCTAGGGGTAAAACCCTAGCTACAGTTTTGGCGACTCTGCTGGTTTTTATTTTATTTTATTTCCCGTTTTGACCTTTCGGCTGTACCCTGTTCCTATTGCCTATACCACCTGGGTTTCAAACCCTGTTCCTGTCAACAAGAAACAAGGCACCCTTAGAGTATGCACTGGCTTCCGAGACTTAAATCGCGCCCAAAGACAATTTCCCCACGCCATTTATTGACCAGCTCATTGATGTGTGTGCGGGGCATGACGTCCTCTCGTTCATGGACGGGTTTTCCGGATACAATCAGATCCAAATCCGAAAGGAAGACCAGTACAAAACCGCTTTTACTACCCCATGGGGCACCTTTGCCTATCGCGTCATGCCTTTTGGCCGAAAAAATGCTGGTGCCACATTCCAACGGGCCATGACCTATTGCTTTCATGATTTGGTCCATATCCTGCTCGTCTACCTTGATGACCTTACAACTCGTTCCCGAAAACGATCAGACCACCTTACTGACCTTCGGCAAGTTTTTCTGCGTTGTCGCAAATTCAGATCCGCTTGAACCCACACAAGTGCGTCTTTTGCGTTCCGGCAGGCCGATTGTTAGGTTTCATTATTTCCCAGAAAGGAATTACTGTTGATCCCCTGAAAGTCCAAGCCATCTTAGACCTTCCCTATCCTCGAACGCTACGGCAACTCCAAAGTCTGCAAGGGCGATCCAATTTTCTTCGACGCTTCATTCCTGATTACGCCACAACCGTTCACGGTTTCTTGCGCCTGCTCCGTACCCACATACCCTTTGTCTGGGACAAACAAGCAGAAGCTGCATTTGAAGCCCTCAAGAAAACTCTCACACAAGCCCCCTTGATCTCCCCTCCGGATTTCTCTCAGGACTTCATCCTCTACGTCTCGGCATCTGAGCATGCTGTGTCCGGAGTCTTGGTTCAAGAAGACACCTCACCCCAAGAGCATGTCATTTACTACATCAGCCAGACCTTGTCCGGCCCACCCCTACGTTACCCATATGAGGAGAGACTAGCCCTAGCAGTGGTATTTTCCGTCCAAAAATTGCGACACTACATTTTACTTAGTCACACCACAGTCGTCGCCGACTCTAACCCCATGGTATATCTCTTAAACCGGCGTCTCCTACAAGGTCGTGTGGCTAAATGGGTCATTATCCTCCAGGAATATGACCTCACGTTCCAAACACCTAAGAGCACTAAAGCCCTTGCACTTGCCCAACTCATCACCGATCTCCCTTCCTTCATCCCGGCCCCACCTATCTCCGAGGAGTTACCCGATAATCACTTGTTCACTATCTCGTACGATGACCCGTGGTACGGTGATATCTTGTTATACCTGCGCACGCAGAAGTTTCAGCCCACCGTCACTCGTAATGAACATCGTCGTATCCGTCACCAGGCCTCTCGCTACCTCCTCCTAGGAGATGTCCTTTACCGGCGAGGAGTCGACACAATTCTTCGTCGTTGCCTTACACACGAGGAAGCTGAACAGGTCCTTAATGATTATCATAGTGGTGCCTGCGGCGGCCATTTCTCAGGGATGGCCACTGCCCAAAAGGTCGTCCGCGCCGGTTACTTCTGGCCCACACTTTTCATTGATTGCATCACTGCGGTCAAGCATTGCCATAACTGCCAACTTTTTGCCCCCAAGGCCCGGACACCACCTGCTCCATTACACCCAGTCGTCACCATTGGTCCCTTTTGCAAGTGGGCCATCAACTTCATGGAGTGTAGACCCCCATCTGCTAACGGCCATAAGCACATCGTTGTCGCCATTGACTACTTCACCAAATGGGCGGAAGCCATGCCTACCTTCAACTGTACCGCTGACACCACTGCCCGTTTCTTCTTTAACCATGTTATCACTCGATTCGGGGTCCCTAAACAGTTGGTATCAGACCATGGATCACACTTTGAAGATTCTGTTTGGCGCGAGCTATCCACCTTTCTCAAGTTTGAACACCAATTTTCCTCGGCTTACTACCCTCAAGGGAACGGTCAAGTCGAAGCTGTTAACAAAATACTGAAAACCATACTCCAACGCATTGTTGATCGGCATAAGTCCAATTGGCACCATATGCTATTTCCTGCCTTATGGGCTTACCGTACCTCCACCAAGACCGCCACTGGTTTTACCCCGTTTCATTTAGTTCACGGTGTAGAGTCTGTCCTCCCCATCGAGTGTCAGATTCCTGCCTTACACATCGTCGTTGAGCTTCTCCCCGATACCTCCCCCCTTGAGCAACGTCTGCTATCCCTCGAACAAGCCGATGAAGATCGTCGTGCCACTCTCTAGAACATCGAAGCTGCCAAAAACCGCTCCAAATCCAGTTATGACAAACATGTTCACCCTCGAACTTTCCACGAAGGAGACCTCGTCCTCGCCTATGACTAAGCTAACGACAAAACCGATAAAGGAAAGTTTGAATCCATGTGGCAAGACCCTTACATTGTGCAGACTTGCCTCGGTAAGGGGGCATACGTTTTAGCCGACTCTGAAGGCCACCCTTTACGCAACCCCCATAATGGGTTGTACCTTAAACGTTTTTACCCATAACTGAAGCCGCGACCTCATTGGTCCGCATTGTAAAGTTTGCTCTCCTTTTTTGTTTTTTACCTTTTTTACCATAATCTCACATTCATCGTCTTTGCATGCCCACAGATGGACCATCTTCCACCTCGTTACATTTGCTTCGCTGATGGGGCGAGCCGCTGGTCTCCCAACCTGGCTTCTGCAGCATGGGTCTTATATTCCCCTTCCAACGAACTGATTCACCTTGACGGAATATGTATAGGCGCCGCTACCAATAACCAGGCGGAGTATGATGCCATGACCGGTCTCCTGACTGCTGCACTCCAGATGCGCATATGTCACCTTCATGTGTTCTTGGACTCCCAGCTACTTGTCTCCCACCTCAACAACTGCTACCAGGTGTGCGATCCTTGCCTATTTAGAAAATTCCTGCGTACAAAACAACTTAGCCGACAGTTTGAATCCATCACATTCACACATG
>LPNX010507111.1:577441-601079 GCA_001517045.1 Pseudotsuga menziesii | reverse complement strand
TATATATATATTATTGAATAGAATCCTATTTCATGATTTCAATGGTTTGTTTCAAGTACAGAGTAACAAAAGTTGAGAAATGAATTGCAAAAGGCATGGAAACCAAATATGGTTACAAATTTGGAAATGATATTTTGTCACCGGAATCCTGAAAAAGAGGCTATGTTTGAGCCCACCGCCAACTTATATGAACAAAGTGCTACGGTTATTATGGCACATAAATTTTTGGAAGTAGTGAATTCTTTCCATTAAAAATGGTTTACAATACCTAAAGGAGATTCTTTAAAACTTTATGATCTCTCGAATTTGTTGGAGAAACTATCACATGTTTTCTTGTAAAGAGAATTATGCCGGGCACATTTAAGATACAGTTGCACTCATCCACAAAATTTGGATTATCAATGATTCTTTTAGTTTTCCAGTGAGCTCGCTAGACAGCGAGCATTAAGAATGAAATACCAAGTCGCAAGACTGTTAATTTGTTAAGAAGAAAACACAGTTTGTTGGGTTTGTTTTACTAATCCGCAAAGAAATATGGAGGAACGATTCACCAACAATGATGATTGCAATCATGGTTTTATATAGTTTCATTTTTTCTCAAAAATCCAGTAATAGCCACATCAAAAATGAAGGAAAACATAGTTGACGAATTGATAAAGTTTTAAAGGAAAATTCTTTTCCTCATTTTATAATTAGATCTTGCTTTTATGCAATTTTAATGTTGTTTTCTCATTTCATGATTAATCGCATATTTTTCTAATGTTTAAACATTTGATGTGTAAATATAGGAAGGAACTTAATGGGAAATAGGATCTAATTACTAAAAGATTGGTGACGACAATCACAAATTAAGCCATAAATGCAGGATTCGATTCAGGAGATCATTCAAGAATTAACTTTTGTAGCTCCTTATTAGGAGACGGTTATTAGTTTTCATGGCCTATAAATGAAAAAGAATATCGATTGCCAAAGAAAGGGGGCTCTTCATGGATTGGGAGATGAATTTATTCTCTTCTGTAGTTACTTTCCTTTCTGTAAACTTTGCTCTGAAAGGGAGAATTGTGGAGACGTTGCCAAAGGAAAGACGCTTCAGAAAATTCTGTAAATTATTTTCACAACTCTATTTGTTTTTCCTTGGGGGATTCAAAGATAAATAAAGGACAACTGCTCTTGGAATTCAGAAGATCTAATTTTGAAATAGACTCTTTTTCTGTTGGAAGGGTTTTCAATTGTAGACGTTTCCCAAAAATAAAGAGAACTGGTATCTTTTGATTTAGTTTTTGAAGTATATATTACTCCTTTTGTTATATTTCCTCTGTTCCTTTGATACGGAATACACTGTGTTATATTTGCATTGATGATATATATATATGTTCGAAGATTCAACAGGTTCAAATCCATAATTTAAATTGTTATTTAAATCAAGTTGAATAATTTGTATTGTTTGATTTGATTTATTACGTTATATAACAATTGGTTCATTCATAAAAACATTTGTTTGCATAGATGTTTTTCTGAAGAAGATCATTTTGTTACCAACATAAGATATTGAACATCTAATACCTTGCTTGTTTCTGTAATAGTTAACGTAATCTAAACTGATTGATCATCCTTTTAGAATATATGACTGTATTTCTATCAAGATTACGGTGAACAATTAGAGATTTCTCTCGAAATTCCATCATGTCTTGACAGTATTTATTTACAGAAAAGTGAGTATTAGTCTTTTCTTAACCGCTCTTGGCCAAGATAGGATTAGTTAGGTTAAATTAATTTCCAATTCATAGTTTAGTTTTCTATCTTTTATCTTAATAACTGTTAATTAATTTAGCTAGTTTATTTTTCAATCTTTGATAAAACTTTTGAAAACCAAAACAGAGACTCTCCTTAAGAGAGAAATATAGAAATTAGAAATAAAGAGTTAGGTTTCATGTAGTAATTGTTTTATAGGAAATTTTATTGTTTGCAAATAAATAGATTAGTTTAAATATTAATTAGGACTTAGTTTAGGAGATTTTTTTAAGTTCAAGTAGTAAGACTCTCTTCTTGAGAGCAAATATACAAAGGTAGCGGGGCCTTTATTCCCATGAGATTTAGTCATTACAAACACACCAAGGGCTGTTTTAAGCGCTTTGTGTGGACTATTTCTCCTTAGTTGGCCAGGTTAAAAAATCTGGCCAATAAATGGTGCTAGAAGGAGGGCTGATCGACAAGTAAGCCCTTTTGAGCTATTTCTTTAAAATATTGATCTATTTTGAAATGGCTCCTATTATTGTTTTAGAACATGCTTTCAGCATGCCTGGGCCTCTTGGAGGTATTTCTGAAAGTGCAGTAAATCTCTTGCAAAGGTTAAGTTTTGATGGAGAAGGTAAAATGACTGCTTTGAAACATCTCACTGAATTTACAGATATTTGTAACCATTATCGTATAGTGTATGAGAGTAAGATTTGCAGACTTTTTACTGTCCCTTTCAAAAGAAGAATCCGAGGTTGGTTTGAAATGTTACCAGCTAAATTCATTCACTCATGGAAACATTTCATGGAGTTGTTTATTGATGCGCATGAGGATTATAATTATCAAGAGTTGAGGTATGAGATCAGAAATCTTCGCAAACAAGAAGGTGAATCTACTAGTGCTTTCTTTTCAATATTTATGTCAATGCATTTTGGATTCCATGAGAAAGATCGAATTTCTGTAGAAGAAATAACATATTTATTTTTATATCTTGATTCTTATTCAATTTTACATGATCAAGCAAATAATGATAATCTTCAAATTAACGATATGCATGTTGATGGTTGCATCGCTTCATCGGTTAATATTGATTCAAGGTCTAATATTATTGGTACAAATTCTGACACTAAAATTGTTGAACATCAACAAATCTTAGGATCTTCTAATATACAATTTCAAGAACAAAAGAATTTGAATTCGACACTTACATTAAAAAATCATTCTCTTGTTCAAGCAATTGTAGTCGAAAAGGAATCAATGATTTTAGGACCTAAAACCGAATCTTTGGATGATAATTGCATAAATCATGATTTTGCATTTTCTTCTTCTCAAATTGAACAAAATTATCTCATTCCTTCACAAAATATATCAACAAATCAAAATATGGACAATGATTTTTCTCTTGAATCAGTTAATCAAGATTGTCCTATGAAAAGGGGAACATCTAATTTTCAACATTTGGAAAGTTATTATGCTTTATATCTGGATCTATTTACTGAGTATAGTTCATGTCATGATACTATAATGCAAACAAATTCTCCACTATGGCCAACCCCTATCTTAATGCGAAGTGATTTGTTGTATAAAGATGAGGAAAATATTTCTATTCAAGATATTGAAGATGAAAATAATTTTATGAACCTTGCTCATGAATCACATGCATATGATCATATTAAAGAATCTAAGTTAGAAGATCAAATTGTTTCTCATAATCTTTTAGATTTTGGTGATACTAATATTTTTATTTGTAAATTAATTGAGTCATCAAAATGTCATGAATTTCAAAGGGAAAGTTCTCACTCTAAGGTAATGTCAAAATTTAATTTTCAAATTTATGATGATGATGCTTCCTTACAAAAGATATCCTCTACTTTAACTTCTCCTGGATCCTTTGATCATAATCTCGACATGCCATTTTTTTATTACTATCTTGATGAGTTTGCTATCACACATTCCATTGAATATTCACGAGTTTTATATCTACTCCAATCTTCTTTTTATGATCCATTTTATGCATGGTTGGAAGAGTATTATTTAAAAAAAAATTCATGTCATCTTGTTCTTCCTTTTGTAAATATAAGCATTGATTTAATACTTTCTACTTTTCAGTATAAAGCATTTCGATTCTTATTACTAATGTTTGACATATTTTATCTTATAGAAATTAAAATGCTTCAATGGCTTCATTGGATTTTTGACCTTCCTGATTATTATTGTATATTTGATTTTAGTGTACATAAAATAAGACTAGGAATAAGATAGAGTAGTTTCTTTTTTTTTAGTTTTTATTTCACACATAGTAGTAAATACGAGCGTGTATATATTTATCAATAAGCTCAATAGTTTTTTGCTAAGGATAGATTTATCTCTACTTAATTTTTGGTCAGGTACACTAGGTTGGATTGACAAGTTGTAAAGCATTTTGAAGCAAGTGATACAATTCGGAACACATGAATACGAGCATGGCCTCAGATTACGAGTATGGCCTGACATCAGGGAAGTGAATTCTTTATCTTATTTTCATTTCAAAATTTGTATACTTGTTATTTATCTATTTAAACTTTGAAATATTGTAAAGTTTAGACATTGAATTTTGTAGTTGACTTAGAACCAGAAACTCATCCTCTCATGCTTGTTGTAAGTATTTTGATATTTATATTAATAAAAAAAAAGTACTGAATTTTTTGTGAGAAATAAGTTTACAATAATTCAGTGATGATAAATCTATTTATTAAAATTAATCATTAGGTTATTTTACACGATTATTGGATGATGTCATTAATTATACATTTTTAGACTATATTTAAATTATTACATTGGCATTCATCAATTTATTTAAAATGTTTAGACTAGCCATATGGTTATTTATTTTATCATTCAAATTTTCATTAAAAGTTTGATTTTCTCTTGAAATGAGTTTGCTAAATCAGCTCCTTGAATTTTTTTAAAATCATTCATGCCAATTCCTGATTTTGCACATAAATATTGTTGTGATGAATATTTCTATAAATTTTTGTGATTGATCATTTTTATAAGTTATAATTTAGGTTTTTCTATGAATAATTACCTTGCTTATAATTAAGGAAAAGTCTTATTTCTAACTTGTCATGACATCTAAATTAAGATAAATTTGAATTAATGGAAAATAGTTTTAAAATATAGTTTTAAATTATATTAATATCTTATTTCATAATAAATCTTCAAATTAAGAATTTTCTTCCATATGATTATGACAATTACTGAGGTTGTGACAAGGCATTAATAATGATTGCCAAAAATTAATCATCAAAGGAAATTAATATTGAGTTTGGTTTGACTTGATTTCTTTTTCGCTTTCACTTTCGAGACCTGGGTGATTAGATTTCTTATCACCTCAACCTTGTACATATTGACTATATTTTGAGTTGATATCTTACTTTTTGAAATAATTGCTTTCTTACAAGTCTTTATTTCTTTGATTATCTTTGATTTAGAAGATTTTTTTATGACCATTTTCTTTTAGGTTTTTCATTTTTATTTTTCAAAATAAAGAGTTGTAATCATTGCATCTTACTCATCTTGTAATTATTCTCACAAAACTGTACAACTTAGACTTTTCATTTTTCCTTTTGTAAATAATGATGAATAAAGGGATTTGACTTATTCAATATTCTCATCGATTAATTAAATGAATCCTAAAGAATGAAATATTTTAACAATTCAATGATTCTGCAATATTCAAATATTTTCGAAACTTTACATCACTAATAAACTTATGATGCTTTTTGTGAAAATCACCATTTTGACATGCATATTATATTTCTGTCTCCTATTTTCTATTTTATATTGACCTTTATTTAAACTTTAAATCTTTATATTGTGGTTAATTTTAATATTAGGAGATTTGCCGTTATTTCTTACACATGTTATAATTTTGTGATTTTTACGTTATTTTGTATAGCTCATTACATAGAAAGTAATCATATCTTGAATTTTGATTTTTGAGTTTATTTACCGTCTTCAATTCTCAGTCAAAGTTTTGATAAATTTTTCTTTTGGATTTCAATACATACCTTTTGGTTGAATTTTGGATTTGATCAGATTCTATCTTTTTGAGTGTTTTGGTTCAATTAGTGACACAGAACATTAAGAGCTGCAGGCAAATAATTGCAGTTGGACATTGACAGACGAATTCGACACCAATCAACTGCTAGTCGAAGAGGAAACGACAAAAACAACTGCAGGGAATGAGAGTTCTGTCGACGATGGTTCCGTATAGAGGACTAAGGAAATAACCCCACCACTCACACCAGTAGCTCTACCACTACCACCTCCTGAAGAAAGCAGTGACAGTGACTCCAACATGGGTCACGGGTCAACACACATTCCTCTATATGAGGGGAATGAGGACCCCAAACGACATTGGTTCGTCTGTGAGTTGACTTGGGAGGCTAACCAATTTATGGATGAAGACATGTAGATGGCACAGTTCGCTGGTGCCTTGAGGAAAAGGGAATTAACTTGGTACATGAACTTTTCTGAAAGAACACCTCGAGAAACCAAAGCCAAGATCAAAGCACAATTTCTATCATTTTTCAAAACTCCAGATGCAAAACATCTGGCAGCAAAGAAAATTAAAACAACATCACAGAAACCAGGAGAAACTTTTCGTGATTACGATAAACGATGGAAAGACCTTCTTAGCAAATTGGACTATGTTATTGATGAACAATTATTAATCCAATGTTTTCTTGTAGGTTTATCACATAAAATTCACAGACACATAAGTCTGGAGACATTCAAGACTTACAAAGACGTGCTTACAAAATCTCTCCAAGTAGAAATGGATGAGGACATACCAGCATACTCCACCAATCACAGACTAGAAGAACAACTTGAGAACGTACAGAAGTCATTAAAAGAATTAAACCTCAAAAGTTAGGATATTTGGTGCACGAAGTGCTCGACGGCCGGACATTCCATAGACAACTGTCGCCAGGACATCAACTGACAGGATGTTCGATTCGTGTAGACTAAATGTTTTTGTGACATTTACCAAGAGCATGGAGACCACTCGACAGAAGATTGTCCATTCAACATGAAGAATGACAAGGCATCTTGGTGCGTAATATGCAAAACTAAAAATCATAACACGGTTAACTGCCATCTGAATCTCAAGAACTGACAGAATTATCATGCAGTCTATTAGACTAATGCAGTTGCACAAAGTAATGAGCAAAACCACACTTCAAACGATCACTTTATCAGGTACACAACAATGAAGATTATACAAAACCTAATATCTATGGAGAAATTCATTTAGGTAACCAAGACTCAGTGGGTTATAATTCAAACGTAGAATTATATGATTGGAAAGTCGAGAACTACGAAACACAAGAAAGAGGGTGTTGGACTATCCCAAAAGTACAGAAAAAGCCCACCCAGTAATGCTTCATAGTGTCCATTGTCCCAATAATATTTGACAAAAAAATTAGGGAATACCCTACTTTAAAACCTACAAATGTAAATAATACACAAATACCAAGATACAAGGAAAGAGAATCACCAGTCATGCACATAGAACAAGTGTCCAAAAATATTGGTGAACATGGTCGACTACAAAGTTTAGTAGAGACTTTTACAGGACAAGCTGCTAGATGGTGGGATACCCATCAGACAAGACTACAAACCTTGACATCAGCTTTGAATTACTTTGTAGAAAGGTTTGGAGGAAAGAAAATAACCAAACAAGCTCAGATACCTATATTAATTCAAGGATAGAATCTAGAAGACCATATTAAGACATGTGAAAAAGAATGGAGAAGACTTGGATACAAACATGAATGAGCATGGCCACACCTGTTTCCATCAACCCTCGTCGACTTACCAAACAAATGGTATAAGATGGAGGAAGCCCAAGGTGAAACATTCCTATGGCATGAACTCAGAGAAAATTTTATCAAAGATTTCAACTTTATACCACAAAATAAGAATTTGGTTGAAACAGCAAAGCAGATTCAAAAATTTATACAACCGATAGAAAACAAACCCTTACAAGACAACCGACAGACAATGAACTGTAACAATATATAAACTGAGACAATACCACAATCGACAAGACTACAGTTGGAAAATGGAAATACAGAAGGGAAAAGCTTTAGATGGAAATCAAACCATGTCGAAACGACCAAACCTATTCATACAGTGTTTAAAATTGAAACAACCGACAAGAAGGAAGCTGACTGAATGACTACAGCCAACTTCCCTGCCACATTCTCCCAGTTTAAATAAGGAAGTCAACCAATCAATGAAGCCAAAGCACCTAAATGGCTAGATGCTAAAGTCAAAACTAGAGAGTTCGACATCTCAAATGATGATCGACCAAAAATGGCAAAGATTGGAGAATACTGGAGTGAAGAGAAGACAACAGAAATAGTAAAATTATTAAAAGTGTTCCAGGATGTATTTTTCAGAGATTATAAATATCTCAAAGATTTAGTCCATGAAATGGGTGAAATGAAAATTGACACTAAACTTGATGTTTGACTTGTGAAGAAAAGACCATATAATCTAGCTCATAAATACAAAGACATAGTAAAAAATGAGATTGATAACATGCTTGCAGCAGGCATCATCTACCCTACTGACCAATCAGAATGGGCAAGTCCAATGGTTGTTCAACCTATGAAACATGATCCGACCAAACTAAGAATTTGTGTCGATTTCAAGGAGCTAAATAAAGTGACACTAACAGACCCATTTCCAACTCCTTATGTAGATGAAATCTTAAATGAAGTTGCAGGACATGAATGCTACTCATTTATAGATGGATTCTCAGGTTATAACCAAGTACCAATAGCTAAAGAATATCATAAAAAGAGAACATTTGTATGCGAATTTGGCTCATTTGCTTACAAGGTTATGCCTTTTGGATTAAAGAATGCACCTGCAATATTCTCTAGAATTGTGGTCAAAACATTCCAAGAATATATTTACAAAACCATGACAATATAATTTGATGATTGGACAATATAATCCATGTTAAAAGATCATTGCAAGTGGCTAAGGCTTATGTTGGAAAGATGTCGACAAATCCAGTTAGCTTTAAACATCAGGAAGTGCATATTTGTGACCCCCATAGGGATATTGTTAGGAAACATTGTCTGTAAGGAAGGTATTAAGGTAGACTTTGCAAAAATCAAAATTATCCTCGACTTAAAACCACCAGTGAACTCAAAACAAGTCAGAGTGTTACTAGGTCATACAGGCTATTATAGAAAATTCATAAGATACTACTCAGATATGACCAATGCACTAGAAGAACTATTAAGGGAAGATAAAGAGTTCGACTGGACAGAGGAATGCTAGTTATGATTTAAAAAGATAAAAATAAAACTAGTGGAAGCACCAATCCTAAGGTTCCCAAACTGGTTGACTAAATTCTATGTCCACATCGATGCATCAGGTCTAGCCATAGGAGCAATCCTAACTCATCTAGGAGATGATGGAATGGATCATCCTATAGTTTAAAATAGTAGAAAACTAAACAAAGCTGAAAGAAATTATTCGACGACAGAAAGAGAAGCATTAGGAATGGTCTTTGCACTACAAAAATATCGACACTATCTCCTAGCTAATCCATTTATCTTTTACACTGATCATCAGGAATTAAAATACCTTGTGAATAAGCCTCTACACCATGGAAGAATTTGTTGATGGCTACTTCTATTCCAAGAATTTGAATTCAAATTCATTGTCAGACCAGGTAAGTTAAATGTCGGTCCCAACCATTTATCTTGAATTGACACTGGAGAGGAACCGACAGGACTCGAAGATGACTTACCAGATGCACATCTATTTCAGATAGAAGCAGTCCTGGTAGAGTTAGAGGAAATAGCTTAGTTTAAAAAAAAAGGAAAAGCACCAAAAGGCATGAGTACAAAGAAGAAACAGATCTTAGCTATGAAGGATACACCATACAGTCTTATAAATGGATTCCTATACAAAATGGGTTTAGATGACATCCTTAGAAGGTGTGTACTAGAACATGAAAGGAACAACATTATGCATGAAGCACATTATAGACCTGCAGGAAGACATTTCCAAGCAGACACAACTACAAAGAAAATCCAATAATCAGGGTTATGGTGGCTGACACTTCACAAAGATTGCAAAAAATTTGTAAGCCAATGTGACAAATGCCAACAACTAGGTCGACCCATGCCTAGCACAAAAATGCCTTTGATATCAGTAAACCCAAGTTTGACATTTGAAATTTGGGCCATAGACTTCATAGGACCATTTCCTATACTAGCAAAAAGAACAGGTGCAAGGTATGAAATAACTGCAGTCGAATATGTAACCAAATGGGCAGAGGCAGAACCAGCCGACACATGTTCTAGTGAGATAGCTGCTAAGTTTATCTATGAGAATATCATCACCAGATTTATATGTCCACTAACCCTAATCAGTGACCAGGGAAAACACTTTATTAATAAAACTATCAAAACCCTAACCGACCAGTTCCAAATCGACCATTGTCGAAGTACAGCATACCATCCTCAGTCGAATGGAGCAATTGAAGCATTTAATAATACGTTAACAAAAGGACTAACCAAAATATGTAATGCTGATAAAGACGACTGAGATGAGAAGATACCTGCAGTACTATGGGCATACATAACAGCATACAAATGATCAACCAACCAAACCCCCTTTCGACTAGTTTATGGACAAGAAGTAGTAGTTCCACTACACTTCTGACAATAGACACCTATTATTGCAGAAATTTTACATGTCGATGTTGAACAAGGAAGAAAGGACCGACTATTACAACTAAGTAAACTTGAAGAACACCGACTAATCGTGATACAACATCAAGAAATCTAGAAACAACAACAAAAGGCATGGCACGACAAAAACATCAAAAATAAAAATCTGTCGGTAGGAGACCTTGCTTTACTATACAATAGTCGAGTAAAAGGAAAACCTAAAAAGTTACTTACAGAATGGATGGGTCCCTATGTTGTCGAAGAGATACATACCAATGGATTAGTCCGACTAAGGACGTTACAAGGCATAGTATTTCGGAATCTCATTAATGGATCCCAACTAAAACACTATAGAAACTAAAACAAACACATAAAAAAATCATATAACGACCATAATGGTTAAACAAAAGCTATAAAAATCTAAAAAGCCAAAAAAGCCAAATAATACCGTGCACGCACAAAACTATGACAAGAAATGACCATTTTCACCACCGACATCATGCCCATCGACATAACGCCATCGACCATTTTCATAACCGAAATCCACTTACAACCTCGATAGTCCAATCGCCCATTCATGACCTCGACCGCTGAAACCAATTATCCATTAATGTACACTCAAGTGTTCCAGCTAGAACATCATGTCTACCATTAATACGCCTATCAATGAGAACATCCAATGCATCCCCTATAAATATTGACCCACCAAAGGATCATTCACCGCAATTCAAACAGAGAGAGCATCAGAGTAACCAGACGACTGAAAAGCAAAATCCCCTGAGTGAAACCAACCACCAAACCGACAAGATGGCACCAAAATAAACCAGAGCCTCAGCTAAGGCCAAAGAGTTACAGACTGTAGAAACACCACTAGTTAGGAGACTAAAGAACATAAAGAATGCTAAGGTGCAGGAGGGCTCATGGAAAAAACTATGGGCCGAGATAAAAGAGTGGGCTTACGTCAACAAGAATCCTACCCAAGTTGTAGAGAAAATACAACACAGTTCCATTGTAAACTATGTCAATGCGTCGCTCATGGCCAGCTTCGGTGGCACAAAAGAAACAACAGCCAAGTTTGTTATAAGCTGGTACCATAATGGCTGATTTTACTTCGACAAACTGGTCGACATCTCAAGAGAAGTCCTTTCCAAGCTGACAGGGTTATCAAACAAAGGAGAGCCAGTACCAGTCGGTATAAAAGAAGGATTGGTCGAAGAACTAACAGGGTCACCATCGAGCAAAAAATCGAAAGGGTTAATGATTAGTCAAATCATAGCCCGGATACCACATATTGTGGCCAAAGTAATAACTATAACACTCACCATGGCAGGTCATGGAAGCGACCTCAAAATAGATATGTTAGAAGTAGTCGACACCATTGTGACTAATGGAAAGATATACAGATGGGCCAAATATGTTGCTGACATGATTAAAACCATCTATGAGAAATGCCAAGAGACAGGAGGAAGTATCAGGTTTTCGTCCCTTATCTTATGGATAGTAATGTTCTATATTTTCCTTGAAGGAAATAAAATTTTTCAAGAACCGACAAAATTCCATATGTGGAGATTCAAACCCTTCTCCCAGAAAGGAACATTGATGGAACTTGCAAACAGAAAAGCGTTGTTGGAAAACTGGCTCCAGCAGCTCAAAGTCCGCACGACTAGATGGAGGGTGCCTCAAAACATCCGACAAAGTCTACCCAAAAAGTCCCACATTCAGTTAGAGATCGACCATAATATGGTGTGGTACATGCAGGGCACCAAATCAAATGCAAAGGCCCTCAACTATTACCCGTCGGTTGAACAGATATTTTGGGAGCTGTCTCGACAAGTAGGAACAAAAGTACCAATACCAGCGAAGGCAAAGGAAACCGATTTCTCGATAGAGGAGCCGTTGAAAGACCAAGAGAAGGAAGAGGATTATGAGCTTAACTTCTACATTAGTACCTTTGTGTCGGAGGAGACACTGATCGAAACCACTGGTCGACTACAAATCATAATCAAACCTTCGACGACACAGAGAGAAGAAACACATGCAGAAGAAACATGTGCATACCAGCAGGTAACCAATATAGCTACAGAAAGTCTCATCCTGACTAAGGAGCCAAGGGAAGAGCCAAAAGCTAAAAACCCAGAATATGCTATCACTAAAGAAATTATCACCAAATTTTCGAAGGAGATAGCAGCTGCAAGAAAGAGGAAAAGAACACAACAACAACCATAAGGGAAAGGTAAGTGCAAGCTTATCATTGCAGAATCATCAGATGATGAGGAAGAACTGGTAGCTACGGCCATCGACATAATAGAATATGCCTCAGCAAACAAAGTGTCGGTAGAAACCCAATTCCATAGATTTGTCGAGGCAGGGGCACAACAAGGCCGACCAAAGAAAGCGAAGATCACACACACTTCGACGCTTGAAACTGTCGTAGATCTTGTGTATACACCCCCACCTCCACCTCCGACAAAAATCACATAAGAGCTCGTACCCAAACAACGTTCAATAATTCCAGTTGACTTATGTAAGATTGCTATGTCGGATGTTGTGAAGGAAAAGTTCGACTGGGATAGAGACCTACAGGTATACATTGAAAAATTTCCTGAGATATTCACCACATTCTAGAAACTCTCCACCAAATCTCCTTTGTTCGAAGTTGGTGGATCCTGACGGCCTAGCCAAATACTTCAGGGGATAAAAACCTTTACAACTGCGACTTCGACCTTCGAGAGAAATCTCGAAAAAGAAGCCAAAGTTGTCGCACATCGGACTACAACTATCACTCCAACTGAACCCGAACCCCATCCACCAGTCCCTACACTGACCGGGGGGGAGGAAGAAGAAAATTTGGAGGACATAAATCAAGAAATCGACCAAATGTTCTCTGACATGGATTCGCCCCCTTAGACCGACAATCCACCAATCGACCGCATTTTCACCAACCCAATCACACCCGACCATTCACCAACCCCATCACCACCGCCACCACCCCACGACTCAGAACCCCTAATCCAATCAGCTGCACCAGAACCAACCCCACCAAAACCATCAGTACAAACCGCATCCACTTCTGGACCACCTGCATCTGAACAACCAGAGGTAGCAGTCATCCTACCACCGCAAACAGAAATACCATCAACCACTACTACACAACAAACAAAAAATACAGACTCGACTTTTGCAGGTACACAGGTGCTGAAACAAGCCGAAGCAAAGAAGCACAAAAAGAAGAAAAATAAGAAGGACCATCATGGACAGGCAACAATGGTCCACATCAATCTAGTTGGGTTGACCACTGCGGTTGATGCAACCAAACTGAGAGATCGAGAGCTAGACCAACTACTGGAAGCGATAGCAGTTGAAGCAAAGACAAGGAACCAGCATAGACGTAAGGAACTAGACAACAAGGAAAAAGAACAAGTTAAGTTCCTTAACAAGTGCAGGGACCTGGTCCAGTCTGTGATACCAGGACCAATAGAGGTTGACACAGACAAACCGCTAGAAAGAGCTTATCATCCATTTGAAATTGTGGTGTCGGCGTTCCGAGCACAGGTTCAGGAAACAAAAGAAGAGCAGAAATAAGAAACTGTCCGACTATTGATGGCGCAACACACAACCTTTTCCAAAGCTACAAAGTGTTGCAATATCACATGGAGGAGTCTGTAATCATAGAAGATGTACTGAGAGACTACCTTGCTTACTATGGGCAAGTCTATCAGCACACCAGACAGACCCGACAAGGGATCCAAGCACTTGAGAAGAGGAAAACCATTTACGAAGCACTCAAAAGCACAATTGAGGATCAAATAGTGCTTGAGACAGCTAAAATCCAGAAGCTTGAGTGGGAAGCACATCAGTGGGTGCATCAAGCTAGTCCCAAATTGGAAAAAGTAGACATCATCTGCCCGCAGATGAAACAACTTAGAGAGACAGCATAAGAAAAAGACCAGTTTATGGGTCCCGACATGGAGAGAATAACTAAAATCTCCATTCCATAGAAAATGTCAATCTGATCAAGTTTGACTACACTCACCATCGACATACATAAAATATTACAGAGTTGGATGGATTTCCAACATCACCTAGCAATGACAGCTCCAACAATTGTCAAAGTCTGCGTATAGAAAAGACCGACCATCAGACTTCACAGCCCATAAAGATCAAGCACAAAATAATGACTACTCATAAATTTTGGTACCTCCCTGTTTCTTTGAGACGAAGAAATGTTTTGTTCGTGGGGGATATGTTGGAGGAGCAAGTCGGTATGCTGACTTGAATGATAGTCGACTTAGTCAATCAACTAACTAACTAGAGATTAGTTCGGCCACCTAAAATTCGTGTTGGTTCACCGAACCGACATGTAGTTATTTTGTAACTATTTTGTAATCATATATTAGGCTGTTGAGCCAGATGAGAACTCAGTTCAGTTCTCTGTATTGTATGGACCCTCTTATGCTAATATAATCTGTTATTCTATCTATATGTTCTTGTCTCTTGTCTCTGTTATGTATGTATGTTTTAGTATGTATTATTGGTAACCTTATGTGATGTGTGAGATTACAACATGGAGATAAAATAAGATAATTTACCTACCATGTTTAATGATGCATTAGAAATTGAGGCTAATTTTATGACTTATGGTAAAATGAAGCAAAGAGTTGAGGTAGATAGGAGAAAGGTTAGATAAGAAAATCAACCCTCAACTTATTCTTCCACAGATGCAAAATTTGACATCATGATGAAAACTACAAAGATACTGATGGATAGGTTATCCTTAGATAACATATCTAAAAAAAATAACATCATGAACCATAGATTAGGAATCCTAACTTTAGGAGACGTCCCCCACAGATCAGGAAAAGAGAGCAGAGAAATCTAAGAAATGGAGAGGACCAACAAATAAGACCTGCTTTTCCATATAATATTGTGGATGATTAAGAAGAAAATGATCTTATGGAAAATCAGATACATCATTTTGATGAGGTAGATTCTAAGATATAGCTCACAGAAGAAGATCATAACATGCTTGCTCAAGAAGAGGAGTGTAATACTTTTGAGTTGGAGGCATAACAATATCAAATAGGATATCAGAATGTCATGAATGATATGAAAAGGAAATCGAATCTAAGAAACATAGATGTAACTGTAAATAAAGGGAGGCTTCCTCTAGATCATCCTTCTACTAGTCAACAAAAAAAAGAAAAAAAAAAGGACAATGTAAAGAAAGTCCCAGAAAACAAAAAAGAAATACCAAAATAAAATGAAAAAATGGTTTCCCCCTTTAGTTTTCAGAATGAGATATCAAAAATATAAATTTCTATTCCTTTCAATGAACTGTTAAAAAATAATGAATACAGAGAAAAAATCACCAAAATGGTCAGAACAGATGGAGAATTCTATCTTGATACATTAGAATTAAATGATGATGCCCCAACTATTGTTGTTGGTCCCAAACTATAATATACCAATGAAGAAGATGGTCCATCCTTCTATGTAATCGTAAATGTTCATGATATGATTCTACACAATTCCATGTTGGACTTGGGTGCTTCACATAATCTTATGCAAAGAGTGGTTGTTGAAATTCTGGGGTTAGAAATCACAAGGCCATACAAATATTTATTCTCTTTTGATTCTAGAAAAGTTAAGTGTTTGGGGTTGATCAAAGAATTGGTAGTTACTCCTTTCCAGATTCCTGCTAAGATTATTATCATCAATGTAGTGGTTGTTGACATTCCTCCCAAGTTTGGTATGCTATTAAACAGGTCTTGGGACTCAAAGATACAAGGGATCTTAGAAATGGATATGTCTTATGCAACAATTCTATTTTTTGGAGAGCACATAAAATTATACGGAGAGAAAAGACTGATGTATGTGCTAAGTAGTAAATAAAGACCTGATAATCAATGTATCACTCCCCATTGGTAGACATATAACTATAGAATTATCCTAGTTGGAGGAATACTAGTGAAGTATTTCATCTAATTATGATCACATATCAGTCTTCAGATCTCATACAACAAAATTTGACTAATATCTCTATTACTAATTGCCACTTTATTTTATGCAGGGAACATATACGCAGTGGTTTCCCTGAGAGGAAATGAATGGCGCACTGACTACTGGCCGACACTTGCTTGGATAGGAAGAATACCCTCAATGTCTCGTTAATTGACTCCAAGGGCAATGATTTTCCAATTGGGTTGATGGTTATTAAAGGAGAATATTTGACACGGGTTTCCCATGCACAAAAGAAAAAAGGTTATGTATTTGAAGATTATTGGTCATGTCAAATTATATAGAATTATAAAAACTTATTTCTTGGCACAAACCTCTAGCTACAAACAATGCCAAGCAAGAAATTTATCAATCTACCAAGTTTTCAATCTATCAAGCTTAAATAATAAATGAGACCATGAAGCCAAAATCATGACATGTACATGTACATCACATACTTATAACATAGTACAAAAATACTATGCATACCACATACCTGACTACCTACATGTGGTCATTTGACTAGACCATCGGGAGCACCTCTAATACCAACATTATCCTTTATCCTCTCGTACTCGGAGTAAGGAAAGAATTATCATGACTCTGATGAGACAACTTGATAAATTGCACAAGCTCCTTATGGATTTGTTTTATTATATTCATACTTACATGACTCGTGCAATCTAGCCCTAGACCATAATCTATCCCAATCCATTTATTTCTAAACCATTATGCTACAAATATGCACCATAATTCAAGAAACCCTTGTTTGTATTCTAAACCATGGAACCCTAGTTTGTATCCCCTCCTCTGGGATATGGCTCTTGCATCTACCTTGAATCTCAAAGTTTTTCCTCCAAGGACATTAGTCAACACCCCAAGTGTTCATGAAAATTAATAATGAAAATGTTAAAATTATGTATAAAAAGCTTCCATTTATTAATAACCCTAGCCAATCCTAGCTTACAAACCCTATAGTCAATCCTAGAAACCTTAGTTTGTACCCTAAACCCTAGTTTGAATTATAAACCCTAGAAACCCTAGTTTGTAGCCTAGAGCCTAATTTGTTTTCAAAATACTAGAAACCCTAGTTTGTAGCCACTAAATATCATCTACATATCACTAATATCATTTATTCGATGTCACCATTGACCAATATCTAGTATCAAACATTAAAACCTTTACATGTTTTCCATAGGTTCAATTTGGCATGTGTCCCTGAATGGATATTAGGACCTACTTGCAAACATACATAAAACAAAAATTCTGGCTCGGATCAACAAACTATCAAATCCATTGGATTCAGTACATCGGGATAGCATTAGTGGTGGCACTCTCCTCTAGATCCATGGACATGATGTCATCTTTAGGGAAATTTGGAAAGTAGGGTTTTGCTAAGTAAGGGAATGTGAAATATTTGCACATAGGGGTCAAATTTGAAAATTAATCAACTGAGAACTTGTGTCTATTTATCCCACATGGAACATGCCTAAACACAATTGTAGGACCACCAAAATCCAAGGTCATTGCACAATCATAATTCTATGCCCCGGGTAGGGATTCAATAGGTGTCCTTGAAAGCCTGTAGGAGGTGAGCTTCAATGTGCCATAGAATAATGATCGTGTCTTGGATCGACAAACCCTCGATTCCATTGGATTCAAGACATTGGGATATTTCTTTGGGTGACCCTTTCCTCTTGATCCATTGACACAATATCCTCTTTTGGGTCAATTTTGGAAACTAGGGTTTTGCTTAGTAAGGGAATGTGAATTTTTTGCACATAGGGGTCAACTTTGCAAATTCATCAACCGATAACTTGTGGCTAATGTTCCCACATGGAACATTCCTAAACACACTTGAAGGACACCCCATATCCCAATTTTGCTGTATGGTTGGAACTCTATAACCCTAATAGGGATTCAACGGGTGTTCTTGAAAGCATATAGGAGGTGAGATTCAACATGCCATATAATGATGATCATGGCTCGGATCGATGAATCGTCAACTCTATTGGATTAAGGACATTGAGATAGTGCAAGGTTTGTCCCTCTCCTCTGGCTCCATGGACACAAAATATTCTTCTAGGTCAATTTTGGAAACTAGGGGTTTGCTTAATAAGGGAATGTGATACTTTTGCACATAGGGGTCAACTTTGCAAATTCCTCGACTGAGCACTTGTGTCTAGTGTTCTCACACTAAACCTACCTAAACACACTTACAGGACCCCCTATAACCTATTTTTTTTTCATGGTTGGAATTCTATGCCACGGGTAGGGATTGAACAGGTGTCCTTGAAAACTTGTAGGAGGTGAGCTTCAACGTGCCATAGAATGATGATAGTGACTTGGATCTATGAACCATCAACTTTGTTTGATTAAAGACATAAAGATAGTGATAGAAGTGGACCTCTCCTTTGGCTCCATGGAAGCATGATCCTCTTTTAGGTCCATTTTGGAAACTATTGTTTTGCTCAGTAAGGGAATGTGATTGTTTTACACATAAGGGTCAACTTTGCAAACTCCTTGACCAAGAAATAATGGCTAGTGTTCCAACAAGGAAATTTAATAAACACACTATCAGGACCCCCCTAAACCCAGTTTTGTTGCATGGTTGGAATTCTATGCCCTGTGTAGGGATTTAGCATGTCTCCCTGAATTCTTGTAGGATGTGAGATTCAAGGAGCCATAGGACTTCTGCAATCTGATTTTTTATTGTGGAATGTGGGTTGCAGAAACAAAAGACATGTGTAAAATAAATAGGGACTCTTATACAATCCACAAAACCCAAAGAAAACAAGGTTTCTGTTGGAGGAGCAAGTCGGTAAAGCCGACTAGAACGATAGCCGACTTAGTCGATTAGCCAACTAAGTCGATCAACCGACTAATTAGATATTAGGTCGGCCACATAAGGTCGTGTCGGTTGACCGAACCGATAGGTAGTTATTTGTAACTGTTTTGTAATTCATATATATTAGGCTGTTGAGCCAGATGAGAACTCGGTTCAGTTCTCTGTATTGTATGGACCCTTTCATTATAATATAATATGTTGTTCTGCCTACTTGTCTTGTCTCCTGTTTCTGTTATGCATGTATTCTTTTAATGTGTATTATTGGTAACCCTATGTGATCTGTGAGATTACAACAACTTCTAAGGAAATTTTATTAAGGCCAAAACACAATACTTACAGTTTAAAAATTCCCTAGAAAAATTATGGCCTTAATAGCCAATTAAAAGGGTAAGTGGGGCTCCCATTTTAGAGACTTAAAATGGGATTTGTTGCTTCTAGAAACAAATGGCGGCTCGTTGAGCGAAGAAGTTATCTCTACAGAGTTTCACATAACAATTTCAAAGAATAGTTGTTAGTTTAAAAATATATCTGAGTTCATAACAGACAGTAAATTCATTAAAACACAACATAATCTGGAAAGATAATGGATACAATTGTCATCTTACAATCCCATAGCCACTTATAGTGATACTCAACAAAAGAATAAATCTTAGAAGTGATAAGGCATTCCTGTAAGAAAGATGTCAGTAGTGAGGGAAGTTTTTGATAAGATTCTAGTAAAAACCTTGGATCTATCTCATGATCATCAAACCAGTAATCACCTTGAATATGGATTGTTTACTAGGAATATATACACCATTTTTTCCCTTTTTTTAGCATAAATAACAACTTAGTTGAAACAAGACCATTTCCCTGGTAAGGTACAATGCCACACACAGGTCTTACTTGGAAACTTAACAAGCTATATCGACCAAGAGACTCCTTGTCTTTTGTATTTTACACCAAAAGAAATTACCATGGCCCGGTAACCACCAATTAGTAATTTCAGTGCAAATAAGTTACAGGAACATGTCAGGTTAGCTTGTGATAAGACCCCCTGTCCTTGAATACAACGAGTTGTGTGTATGTGTGTGTATATATATATATATATATATATATATATATATATATTAAAAGAAAAAGAAAACAATTTACAAATGCAAACTACAAGCTATTACCATGGCTTGTGAACCATCTGATGGTAATGTCATTCACTGAGCATGTCTATGAACATGATAGGATGGCTTGTGATAAGACCCCCTATCTTGAAATTTACACTTATTGAGGTGATTTTATTTAATTCCAAGGTTATCAATGTGAGATCAGAAAAGAAAACATGTTAAAAAATGTGTTAAAGATGTGATGCCAATAATCACTAGGGCACCTAACAAGAATAAGGGAGTACTCCTAACAAATCAATAATCATTATGAGGGTGGATAAAGATAGTGATTGTAGGAACTGAAGATTCAATTTATAGAGTTAGCATAGATCTTGGATTGCATTCCCATGAAGATATTGCTTCAGGTATAAACCAAGTGGAGATTTATGACACATCCAATTTAAAATTCCTTAGTCAAAACATTCTAGGGATAAACCACTTTTACCAACTGCAACTACCTGCTATAATCATGTTATGTTTTGTAAACAAACAAAACAAGAAATCAATCAAACCAAACAAATACAAAACAAAATGAGTCAAAACAACACACCTATATACATGTAAGCATAACTTACATCAAGCAAAATATCTCTTAAGGAGCTGGATGTTCGTTGGATAAGTCTCATAAAGATCTTCCAACATCTGTAATCGGATAGTATGAGGGCCAAGATTTTTTGTAATAATGAATGGCCCTAACCATAGACGTTGAAACTTGGTATAGTCTCTTTTGTATTTTTGGGGTTTGTCCCACTTCAGCACCAGATCCCCAATTTGAAAATCACGATTGGGGGAGAACTTATCATCAAACCATCTCTTCACTAGTTGTTTCTGGTGATATAACTTATTCCTTGATTTCTCCCTCTCTTCATCTCATTTAAGAAGAGTTTCAATTCGATCTTGAAGAGGGGAGGATTCATCATCCCGTGAACAAGATTGTGCAATTGGTAATGATGGAAGAAGAAGATTTGATTGTAAGACATATTCTTTTCCATAAACAAGGAACTAGGGATAATTTATGATAGAAACCTTAGGAGTGATTCGATCTTCCCATAAGGTATTGAATATATTTATATGCCAATTATCTTTGTGGTTGGTGGCCATAGTTTTCTTTAAAATATTGATCAGATTCTTGTTTCAAGATTCTTCCAAACCATTACCTTGTGTGTAATAATTAGCATAATACTTCACTTGAATCCTGTTTTCAAGGGAATATTCTGTTAGATCAATCGAATTAAAATATGAGGCATTATCAAAAACCAAATATTCAGGAACCCCAAACCTGGTAACAATGTTACTATCCAAAAAGGATATAACCGAGTTGGTATTGGCAACTTTGAGGGGAATTTCCTCTACCCATCTTGTAAAATAATTCATTGCAGTTAGGATGTACTTATGTTGCAAAATTGAGTAGTAATAGGACCAACAAAATTGAGTCCCCATTGTTGGAATGGAAAATGGACGACGACAGGTTGGATGGGGGAGAATGGTTTTTCAACTTACTGCCACATATTTGGCAGGCCTCACACTTTTTGATGAAGGTATGTGCATCTTTGAATAATGTGGGCCAATAGTATCCTACTCTCAGCACTTTATGAGCAGTAGTTTCTCCTGAAAAGTGTCCTCCTACAGGTCCTACATGCATTTCAAACATAATTTTTTCATCTTCTTGTTTTTCTAAGATCCTAAGAAAGAAACCAACATAATTTCTATGGAAAAATACATTATCAATGAATTGATAAGCTGTTTCTTTCAATATCAATGTCCTACACTTCTTAAAGTCGAGTGTTGGAGGGGTATACCCATGAGTAAGATAAAATTTAATATCATCATACCATTTGGATGATGGAACACAAATAACATCAGCAATGTCAATAGACATGTCTTCCTCTTGAATCCATTAATGTTCCTGCTCTAGGTCATTGGATTGGGATGCCAGTAAAAATAAGCCTTGCCCTTTGACAATATTGGAAGGCTTAATCTCCAAATCATACTCCTAGAGCACAGTCATCCAGTGAGATCTTTTTTTCTCCTAACTCCTTTTGAACCAACACATTTCTTATGGCTGCATATGGGACGATCACCTTTGTCTTGGACTTCAACAAACAGGTCCTGAAATGCTTCACATATTTATAAACAATATAACCTTGCTTGTCAACCTGTGTATAATTCCACTTGACCCCTTTGAATGTAGAGCTCATAAATGAAACCGAGATCTATGTGTCCTCTGCATTTTTCTGAGTGAGCATAACAACATAATAAAAATCAGTAGCGAAAGTATATAAAATAAAATATTTTGAAAAATCGGGAGGCATCAATGCAGGAGCATCCATTATGGCCTTCTTAATATTATTGAACGCATCCTTTTGTATGTTAGACCATTTAAACAGAGAATCTTTCTTGATCATGTCCTAGAGTGCTCTAACAATTTGTGCAAATTTTGGCACAAACCTCCTAACAAAATTAATCTTCCCAAGGAAATATTGCATGCCTTTCTTTGAGCTTGGGAGAGAAATTTTTGCAATGGCTTTAGAGCTCTCTGGGTCAATTATCATTCCATCCATTGAAACAATAAATCCCATAATTTTTCCTTATGTAAATGTAAAAATTGATTTGTTAGGGTTCAAAGAAATTCCATACTTCCTAGATCTTTCAAAAAAAATCCTTAATGCAAACAAATGATCATGTCGTTTTTTAGAAAAAATAGTTATATCATCTAAGTAAAAAATGAAAAAATTCTGCATCAAATCTCTGAAAGCTATATCCATAGATCTATGGAATGTTGCATCGACATTAATTATTGTCAGGTAATAACTCCCGATTCAATTCTATTCATGGCTGAAACATTTATTTATACATTACAATGTGGCGGTTGAGAACCATCCTTTTCACCTTCCTATCTATTCATATTCCTATTTATTATTTATTTACAATAATCCTGATGGATTATTCTAACAATCCCCCTCTTAATCCGAAGGGGTGTTTGTAAGTCCGAGCATGTTTCTGAATCTTTCAAACTTTTCTCATCCAAGCGCTTTGGTGAAGATGTCTGCAACTTGATCATTTGTAGAACAATGTTGAAGATGGACTGTCTTGGCCTCTACATGATGTTGAATCAAATGATACTTTGTGTTGATGTGTTTGGTTCGATCATGGAATCTAGGATTATTAGA